>ML787921.1:355439-376790 GCA_009831015.1 Picea engelmannii | reverse complement strand
GACATTAGACTAGACTTGTAAAGAAGTCAATCCTACCCTATAAAAAATAGATCACTCCATCCTGGAGCAGGAAATGTGAGAGCATCTCGAGTCTTTTTCACTCCTTGTCAAATAAACATGACTAATAGGAGAAAGACTACACCTGGGCCATTCACCACTAGCCAAATCAGCATGGCCCCATGAGTGAATATATCATTCTCCCTTGGTCAAATCAACGTGACCAATCTGGGAGAATGACTATTCGATGCTGCTAACTGGAGAAACATCAACATCATGGGCCATTCATTGCTAGCCAAATCAACATGGCCTCGTGAGTGAATGTATCATCCTCCCTTAGTCAAATCAACATGACCAATCTGGGAGAATGTTTGCTCGATGCTGAAACATCAACATAGTCTACTTAAGTCAAAGTGGGCTATGACAAAGAGATTTTAGTTTGTCTTGCTCCATTGCATCATATGCAGGGGGAGAATTCCACATGCCATTATTATGATATATTTTGCAACCCTTCGTTTTGGGACCAAAATATTTTTTGGTATGGTCTCCCTTCAGCATTGGGATCAGGTGTATGCTAACACTACAATCGAGATCGCTACCCATACCTTGCTTACTTCTCTTCTAAGGCCACTATTAGTTCCAACACTTTCATTTGTGCTTGTTGCTAGTTTGCGTAGGTCACATATCTACTCTAGTTGGTTGATATCTTGATGGACTGCCTCCCCCCTTTCAGATACTAACTCAATGCACCTTATTGACTCTTACTAACCAAGCAAGAGTTGAATAAGATTATTAGAAAGGAAATCTTCAAACAATACATTTAGGTTACCTGGGCAGATCCTTCAGGGGGATTAAACCCTAAGATGACATTTTATGTAGAGAACTTCATGGAGAAAGGGATAACCTTATTATTTGACTCCCTCACACACTTAAGCATTGGATGCATTCTCTTAAGATTCCTCTTCGGAAGTTTTTGATGGGTTCCCATTAACTTCCAGTGGATACATATCATCATATCACATGGGATGACAAGATATGCCATATCTGCTATCCTTAGGAGATTGACATGGAAGAACACTTTATCTTTAGGTGTCCCACATATTACAAGATTAGAGATTTGTTTGATTGTATTTTCAAGGAGTCTCACAACTCTCTCTCTATCTTCTTTTGTTTCTTGAACCAAAGGTGTTTGGAATTATATATGTGGGAGGCCCTCAACCTTAGATTTCACTCTTTCTGTCCCTCTCGACCTAGACTAAACACCTCTAGGCCGATCACTTATTTCTTTCTAGTGCTCTTGTCAGATGAAGGCACCAAAAAATATGTAGACAATAGCAGTTTATCAAAGATTAGATCCGTAAGGACCAAGGAGACCATCATGGCTTAGCCAATGAGGTCCTTATGGGGTGTCGTCTTAGATTCTGAGATGACTCACACAACACAGGAAAACAAGGGACATCCTCCAAATATCAACATAGGGCTTCTTCATTCGAGCAATGGGACATCACAAATTAGTTCCTCCAGTTATCCCAGATCCTTTGATTAGTCTCCCATCACCGGTTTCTTCTTTTCTGTCTCAGATGTTAGAGCGAGAGCATCAAGGAGATGTGGGGGGTGAGATCTCAACCCCCTTCCCTTACTGGAGGGTTTATTCTTGGGTTATCAACAATACTAACATGTTCCTACATCATTGATCTACTTTTCGGTTTCATTGTCCTAGACTACAAGTCTTTTCTAAATTTCTAGCATAACATAGTTTAGATCTGTTTCTCCCATCTGTTTTTACGTATTTTTTAGGAGTGACCTTTGCGCTCCCTCTTTGTAACTCACACTTTTGTACATAACAATCCCTTTGACCTATTTGTGGTCATATGGTTGGACATTAATAAACTTGTCTTATCTTATCATATCTTATTCTCTCTCCTTGTAGTTTTACTTGCCCTTAGCTTATATTTGAAACAAAATTTTAATTCATATTATTGGTAAAATTTTAAACATAGCACAAACATATATTTTCATTTCATTTCATTTTGGTTGATTAACTAGATTTATAGAGAGCGTTGTTTTCTATTCCCCATTTTTTTATGATGAGAATTTTTATAGGACTTTTTAATGAGTTGATTTCTATCGTTGGGCTTATTTTTTTTTTTTGTGGGTAGTTTGGTATTGTTCTTCGTGTTGCTTTTTACTTGTGTTGGTTGATTTATGCATTTTTTGGTTATTTTTTCTACTAAGCTGATTTTTTTCATGTTATCCATTCTTGCAATATCAACTAAGGATGGGGTTGCAAGTCAACAAACTTGAAATACAACGAAAAATAACCCAAAATACCCACTTTGGAAGTATGTTACCATCAAGGATAACATTGCAAGAGGTTGGGGCTATGAATGCAACAAAGAGTATAAAAGGTCATGTACTAAGGTGAGTACCCATTTTTTCTAGCCTGGTATAAATTGGATCCCCTAGCCAAGTTATTGATGAAAAGATTAGAAAGAGTTTGAGTTTCTGAAAAATAGGAAAGTATACAAAGGAACAATATGAGGTTGGCATGCAAATTGCAAAGCCAAAGTCCTCCCCCTTTCACTTTCATGGCAAAAAAAGTATCAACATCAATGCCTTCATTACCCATGGTGAAACTAGTGGCCCTCACAGGAGGGTTAATGTAGGACCTCTTGAAAAGGTATTTAATATCCAAGGTAGAGAGGAAACTATTCAACTTATAGCTCGTTTTCATCTATAAAATGGGTATCTATTTTATTTGATAGAAATTTATTATTAGCATGACATGTTTATGGGGGGTTAGTGAAGTACCAAAAGAGTACAAGAGCCCCATTTATGAGAGGATTTGAAACTCACTTTTGGCTAAAGAAAGGGAATATGTAGAGCTATCATTAGAGTTTTGGTCTCCCAAATTTGAATGATACCTGTTAGCACAAATTCTGGTATGGGTCGTTTTCTCTCCTAAGTCAAGCCCATGGCGCAAAAGGTGAAGAAACGGTCTAAAAACTCACTAAAGGGCGATTATTCCCGACCTATGCTAGAAGTGCCCGAGCGCATATCTGAGAAAATCTCGTTCTGGGTTCAAAGTCAAGCGAGCGGGAAAAGATCTGTTTTCAACGGCCAGGATTCGTCGAGGAAGCAGATCGACGATCAACGAGAATTCACAATTAGCAAAGTTGCATGAGGATTAGCGCCGAGGACATCACCATATCGCATAAGTGATCGGGGCCGTCCATTTCAACAGACATAGGTGGCACGTGATTGAGCTTCGTCGCGTTTCGGTTACTAGGACTTCGAGAGAAAATGAGCAAGAACTCCTGAAAGAATCTGGCCCGTTGATCGTGGAGCAGTCTCAACTTTCCATCAGGGACGACTCTCGGCGCATGAAGCTAAGGAGCGGGCATATCTGAGCAACCAGGATCTGCGCGCCCAGATCTACGACCAGGGTTCCATTCCGGACCCCCTTTGTCATTCTACCTTTAACAAGGGGGNGCATCTCTCAACGGCTTGGAGTTGGGAGCCTGGATCTATGGTCAAGGTTGGATTCCAGACCCCCTTTGCCTATCTACCTTTAATAGGGGGGGGTCCAGAATTGGTGGCTTAAAGTGGGTCCCCCCTTGTCAAATCTCCGATTTTCCTCCATCGTCCACCTTCCGCCATGTGTCTTCCACTCAGTTCCATCCTGGCCCATCTCTTTCCCCTTTCCTCGCTCCCACCTGTCACCTCCTGCCAGGTGTTCCTCCCCGCATTTTTCCCTCGATTGCCACTTCCCCCATGTCATATTCCTCTTCCCTTTTGTCCCTCTTATCCTCCACCTGTATGGTCGTCCCTACTCCTCCTCCACCTTACCTCTCTCACCCACCTGTACCCCATGCTCCATGCCACTTCCACCTGTGTCCTATCCATACCCCATGGAATTTCTCATCTGGTGTCGCAGCACCACCTCATCCTCCTCGCCAGGGTCTCATCCACGTCCGCCTACTAGGTCTCTTTGTAGCAGTCCAGCAAAGGAGCAACAACCAAAGAAAGGCTGCCACGTTGTCCAAGTGCAGAGTTGATCGGGGTTGTTCCCAATCACAAGGAAGCAGTTATTGAGGTGGTTGGTGGTGGTTAGACATCGTCTCCACCATAAATGGAAAGCCCAGAAAAGGACCCGAGACAGGTCAATTCTTCTGCGGGGTGCCAGGAGTCCGATTGCGTCTGACATAAGCACACGACTGTCCAAAGACTACAGGTGCAGTCTTCTAGTAAACATGCAGACGTAATGTTTTTTAATGATAAGCCTCGGTTTTGTTGTTGTTATTGGCTTTGGGTATATGTAGGCAATTTTGCCATTTTTGTAATATATCGATGGTAGAGCAAAGCTCCCGACTGTAAAGCTTTAACAAAGCCTCTGGTTCTCTAGTTATAGAATGATATATTGAGATTTCTTGTTTAATGGCGGTTAGCCTCCTCCTTTCCTTTTTCCTCTGAATCTGAAAGCTCGGGTATGGATGATCCAGTCGGGTGTTGCTGTAACTATATGATGCATGTTTGATTGTATTAGTTCTGCAATGTTTGAGGTTTACTTTGAAGTTTCTCTAGTCTGAGAGGATCTCATATCTGACTTTTCCCCTTTCTTTCCCTCCACTTACTCACCACTATGCAAAATTCACTGGCTTAAGTTAGATCAAGACCTCGCATATCCTTGCTGTTCCAACCTAGTTTTCTGAGTGAGAGATATTGTTCTGAGTTTACTTCCATTCGATCACCCCCCTTTTAACAAATCATGACATAAACTGATGGGCCTCAGGCTTACTCCTGCTACAATCTAGGAGTGACTTCTGTAGCCAACATTTCTGGCACCGTTGCCGGGGACGAAGTTGAAAATTTTCCCTGGGATTGAACGACATCGAGCCTCTGATTCTGAAGGTGCATCAGGCATAAGAGCCCTACGGAATTTCTACTGTGCACTTGGTGACTCCATTGTGACGACTCCACTGTGGTGAACCTGCTGTTTTAGTGGTGGCTTCTAGAGGGAGACACACGCAGTCCCATCCACAACTGCCTCTAGCTACGCCTGAAGATGATTCAAAGGTAATTAGCAGAAGAGGAAAGTCCTCCGAAGGAGAAACTTCCACCGCTGAATCAGGTAATTTTCCATCTCCTTCTGTAGAAAATCCATTTTCTTCTTCTCAGCTTCCTAGCAGACCTGTCTCTGAAGTTTCCCGTTTCCTGAATTTCGGGAGTGTTCCTGCTGAGTTTTCCCCTCCCGGTCTGGGATTGGAAGGAGAAATCCTTGTCACTCCCCTCTCCCCTGAAGTTGTACCTTGGCATAGACCCAGGACCACAGAAGACTTCCCCACTCCTAGTTTTACCACCCCTCCTCTTTTTACTATTGCTGCAACTGCACAGAGAGAAGCATCTGCTGATTCAAGCCCCTTAGCCTTCTCTCTAAATCCCCCATTGTTTCCCCTTCCACCTGGAAGCTCACTTTCAGTATCCTCTGTTCAAGCTCCTTCTCCTCTGAGTTCTCCTCCACCTAACATTCCTATGGTAGGAGCAAATCCCCCCATGACCAGAATGGAGGATATAATAGCTGCTAGGTATGCTCCCCTTTTGTTACCTTAGCCTCTCAATGCCCTTCCAACAGATGGCTACCTCAAGCAACTTCCCAAGTTTACAAGCGAAGGGGACATAGCTGCAGAAGAACACCTTGAAGCCTTCTACAGTTTTACAGATGATCATGTTATCATGCATGCAAACGTATGGATGAGGATTTTCGTCCATAGCCTTGAGGGCAAGGCTAGAAAGTGGTTTAGGGCCCTGCCTCCTGGATCTATCGATGGGATTGAGGCTTTGGATAATGCCTTTTTGAGATAGTGGGGAGACAAAAAAGACTTAATGTATTACATGACAGAGTTTGGGTCTCTTAAGAGAAAGGAAGGAGAGTCTGTCTCTGACTTCTTCAAGAGATTCAATAAAATGTACAATAAGATCCCCACTGAGATAAATCCCTCAAAAGCCTCTGCTAAAATCACTTATGATAGCGCTTTTGATCTCGATTTTTGCCTCCTATTGAGGGAAAGGAGAGCAACTACTCTGGCTCACATGCAGGATGCAGCCATGGAAGTAGAATCTAACATATTGGTTGTTGAGCGACTCAGGAATAAGGCTGATAGAGACATATCTAGGAAGAGACTTGAAGCCTCCCCATCCAATTCCTCTCCCCATCCCCTTCAGAAAGACGAGGTAACTAAAGTGCTAAAGTCGCTTTCAGCTAGAATGGAAAGGTGGGAGTTAGAAGGGAAGCCCATGTACATAAATCCCCAAAATGCTGATAATAGAGGCTTCAGGAGGCCTGTTAACAATATGCCACAGGCTTTGCCAAGGGAACCAAGGAGCATAGACAAAGATGATTAGAGGATTCAAACCCCTTTCCAAAATAACCTAGTTGCTCATGAGGAAGGAGAGGAGATAGATGAGCTAGGCCCCGAAATTCACTGTATTGAAGAAACATCCCCTTTTCCCCATTTGACTCAATCTGCATATGAAGAATCCCTTATGAACATTCAAATCAATGAATTGGGAAAAGGGGAAAAGGCCAACAACACTCCTAATAGATACCATCTCATGTCAAAGAAGAAATAAGGGAATTTTGATAGCCATGATCAACCCCTCATAGCATAAAGGCTTGCTAAACCTGCAAAAATCACTACTAAAGAAAAGAAAACTCAGAATACTTCGCCAATAGCCAAAGAAACCATCTCTGAGGTAAGGGAAGATCCTAAGCCTCTTTCCTCCTTTAGTTTTGAGCACGAAATTCAAAAGATTAGGATTCCCGTACCCCTCTCAAAACTAGTTAAAAATGAAGATTTCAAAAGGTCTCTCTCCAAACTGCTACAATCTGAGTCCCCCCATCCTTCCACAGACTCAGTAAATCTTCAGGATGAAAAGCCAACAATCGTCCTAGGTCCCATGGTAGAAGACAAAGACGATTCATCCCCTTCCTTCTACACATCCCTGAACATACATGATAAGGTGTTGCATAATTGCCTCATGGATTCAGGAGCTTCCCACAACCTTATGCCCAAAATATTCATGGAAGAATTGGGACTGTAAGTGACAAAGGCTTACCACGATTTGTACTCTTTCGATTCAAGGAGGGTGCAATGCCTTGGAGTCATCAAAGATTTGGTGGTCTCTTTATTTCAGCTACCAATGAAGAGTGTGGTCATGGACATTGTAGTAGCTGATGTTCCCCTCAAGTTCGACATGCTGTTGTCAAGATCTTGGATTAAAAAACTTGGAGGAATATTGTAGATGGATCTCACATATGCCACCATTCCAGTCTTTGGAGGGGAACACAGGAGGTTGTACAGAGAAGCTCAGCTGGCCTACATTGTTAGTGATGAAGCAAACCCCACCAATCATCCTATCTTTGCATTAGACACTGATTTGGGGTCTAGTTTATTGCAGCTCATTGACACTCCTCAAGCCCCTTTTCAAATCAGAAAGAAACCCATATTTAATCATGAGATACCTCCTCCAACCACCTCTGTTTGGAAGATGTTCTTCGACGGAGCTTCTTCTAGTGAAGGCGCTGGCGCGGGAGTGGTTTTTGTGTCATCTTGTCAGGAAACCATATCCCTGTCATACAAGCTGGAATTTGAAACTACCAATAATGTGGCAGAATATGAAGCTCTTGTTCTGGGTTTAAGGGCTGCAAAAGAAATGGGAATTGAGGAGGTAGCAGTGTTTGGAGATGCTGAGTTGATTATCCAGCAAGTCAGAAATGCTTATCAGGCTAAGCATCCTCGGCTCAGGAGTTGCAAAGATGAGGTGTGGGATCTGATTGATAATTTCTTCTTAGCTTTCAACATTTCTTTTATTCCAAGAGAGGAAAATACTTTGGCCGATTCCTTAGCTGTATCAACTAGTTTGTTCAGGATTCCTCTGCCGCCTAAGATCAAATATGATGTTGAGATACGATATAGGCCATATGTACTGGACAATATCAAGCATTGGAAGGTATTCGAAGACGATCTTGAAATCGAAAAATTTCTTCAGTCTGTTGATGAATTCTCTGCATTGCACATTGATCAGGACCCTGATCCCGAAGGTGACCCTCACCTTGAGGTATTTTTAAATAAAATTGTTAATCACCATATTGTTAAGTTTCCTAGCAATCACATCCCCAAGGGATTAGTCCCTTTAGAAAGATTGTTCAACGGGAATGATGTGGCAGTAAAGGGTAGGGTTTCAAATGAAGATGCTGGTACAACTGAGTGCAACATTGGCACACAGGTGGAGCCTAAGTTTGTTAAGTTGTCAAGCAGCCTGACCAAAGAACAAAGGGCCGAATATACTGAGTTATTAAGAGAATTTGCTGATGTGTTTGCATGGACCTATGAAGACCTCAAGACATATGACACATCTGTCATTGAACACAAGATCCCACTAAAGGAAGAGGCTAAGCCGTTTAGGTAGAAGCTAAGACAGATAAATCCCATGTTGCTGCCTGTCATGGAGAGAGAAGTGAAGAAGTTGTTAGATGCCCAAATTATTGTCCCCTTGAGATATTCTGAGTGGGTGGCCAATTTGGTCCCGGTGAGGAAGAAAAGTGGAGAAATCAGGCTTTGTGTTGATTTCAGGAACTTGAACAGGAGCTCAAAGAAAGACAACTATCCCTTGCCCAACATGGAACACATATTGCAGAGGGTAACTGGTGCATCTAGGATATCCATGATTGATGGTTTTTCTGGCTATAATCAGATATCAGTCATGCCTGAGGACAGAGAAAAGACAACCTTTACCACTCCTTGGGGCACATTCATGTATGCCAAAATGCCTTTTGGATTAATGAATGCAGGAGCAACATTTCAGCGAGCCATGGACATAGCATTCATCGGGGAGAAATATCAGTTTGTGGTGATCTATCTGGATGACATCACAGTCTTCTCTAGGTCTGATAAAGAGCACCGCTGTCACTTAAGGAAGGTTTTCTTGAAATGCCGGAGGTTTGGCCTTTCCTTAAATCCCAAGAAATCTTTGTTTTCTATGAAGGAGGGGAAACTGTTAGGCCATATAGTATCAACAGAGGGAGTGAGAATTGATCCCAGCAGGGTAGAGGCAATTCAGACCCTGTCACTTCCCAGGTCTAGAAAGGAAGTCCAGGCTTTTTTAGGGAAGATTAACTTTCTAAGAAGGTTCGTCTCAAATTTTGCTGAGCTGGTGAAACACATCACAACCATGCTCATAAATGGAAATGAAGTAAAATGGACTGCTGAACCCAAGGAATCTTTTGTTCAAATAAAAAAGGCATTGACTGAGGCACCTGTGCTGATCAGTCCTGATTATTCCAAGGATTTCTTAGTTTTTTCTTTTGCTTCTTTTGATACAGTAGCAATGATCTTATTGCAGAAAAATGAGGAAGGGCGAGAGAAACCCATTTCCTTCTTCAGTAAGAGATTACGAGATGTAGAAATCAGGTATGAGATCATGGAGAAACATGCCTATGCCTTGGTGAAATCTCTCAAAGCTTTCAAAGTCTATGTCTTGCACTCAAGAGTGACTGCATACATTCCTTCAACCTCTGTGAAAGACATCCTTGTACAACCTGATATAGATGGGAGAAGGGGTAAATGGATTGCTAAGATCCTTGAGTTTGACCTGGAGATAAAGCCCACCAAGTTGGTTAAAGGGCAGGGTTTAGCCAAGCTGCTAGCTGAATCCAATTGTAAGGCCTTGGGGGTTGGATTCATCAATGCTTTCTCAGAAAATTAGCAAGCTGAGTCACCCAACAAAATATATCAGGATGGCTTATCACTAGCAAAATGCACCTGGTACAGAGACATTTTGTACTTTTTGCAAGAATTGAAGCCTCCTGATGGGATGGGAAAAAGCAAGGCAAGAGCTTTAACGCTCAAGGCGGTCAGATATTGCCTTATTGACCAAGCCTTGTACTGGAGAGACCCTCCAGGGGTGTTTCTGAGGTGTCTGAACCCATAGGAAGCCCATAAAGTTATGTTTGATTTCCATAGCGGCCTTTGTGGAGGTCATCATTTCTGGAAGACCACAGCTCATAAAATTCTCAGGACTGGGTACTACTGGCCCACCTTATTCACTGATGTCTGCAGAGAAGTCAGAGCTTGCATCAAATGCCAAAGGTTCTCAGGGAAGCAACAACTCAAATCTCTGCCACTAAAGCCTGTAGTAGCTTCAACACCCTTTTAACAGTGGGGGTTGGATTTCATTGGAGAAATTCATCCTCCTTCAAGTGGTCAGCATAGATGGATCCTGATTGCAAAAGATTATTTCACCAAGTGGATAGAAGCAACCCCCACCAGGAATGCTTCACACAAAGTAATTATCAACTTCCTGGAGGATATCATAGCCAGATTTGGCTATCCCAGCAGAATTGTCACTGATAATGCTGCTTCTTTCAAGTTTGAGCCTTTGGTTAAGTTCTGTGAGTAGTTCGAGATTTCACTAATTCACTCCACTCCCTATTATCCTCAAGGAAATGGACTGGCAAAATATTCCAATAAAGGCCTAATCAAGCTCATTAAAAGATTATTGGAAGACAATAAGAGGGCCTCAGATTCAAAGCTCAAATTCACTCTATGGGCCGATCGAGTAACAACAAAGAAGTCCCTGGGCACCTCACCTTTTCAACTTGTTTATGGGATGGAGGTTGTTTTTCCCACTTAGCTCTCTTTACCTGTAGCGAAATTCTTTCAGGATCATGAAGGAGAGCCGGACCATATGGTCAGAAGGATTCATCAAATGGTGGAAGTGCAATAGATCAGGGAGCAGGTAATGGACATAGCTCATAGTCATCAACAGAAGATCAAGCAGGCCTTTGACAGGAAGGTCAGGAAGAAGGAATTCGAGCTGGGTGATTTGGTGTTTAAGTGGGATGCACCCAGGCAGGATAGAGGTAAACACAACAAGTTTGACGCCCTCTAGATTGGGCCCTTCAAAATCTCTGAAGTATTTGCGAACAACACTTACAGGTTGCAGGATTTGGAGGGCGAAGAAGTTTTTAATGGCCCAGTAAATGGGCATTTCCTGAAGAAATGTTTTTTCTGAGCCTTAGATGGCTCCTCTTTTTTTTATAAATATGGAGTTTCTGTTTGTTTTCGGCTTAATAAATAACCCCATAGCCCAACAACAAGGCACTGAAACTACAGAAGGAGTTCTTAGAGAATCGCAGGGACAACTCTATCCCCCATGGAGCCTAATGTTAGCACAAATTCTGGTATGGGTCATTTTCTCTCCTAAGTCAAGCCCATGGCACAAAAGGTGAAGAAACAGGCTAAAAACCCACTAAAGGGTGATTATTCGTGGCCTATGCTAGAAGTGCCCGAGCGCATATCTTAGAAAATCTCGTTCTGGGTTCAAAGTCAAGCGAGCGAGCAAAGATCTGTTTTCAACGGCCAGGATTCGTCGAGGAAGCAGATCGACGATCAACGAGAATTCACGATTAACAAAGTTACATGAGGATTAGCATCGAGGACATCACCTATATCGCATAAGTGACCGGGGCTGTCCATTTCAATAGACACAGGTGGCACGCGATCGAGCTTCGTCGCGTTTCTATTATCAGGACTTCGAGAGCAAAGGAGCAAGAACTCCCGATGGGCGAATTCCCGAAAGAATTTGGTCCATTGATCATGGAGCAGTCTTAGCCGTCCATCAGGGACGACTTTCGATGCATCAAGCTAAGGAGCGGGCATATCTGAGCAGCCAGGATCTGTGCGCCTAGATCTACGGCCAGGGTTCCATTCCGGACCCCCTTCGTCGTTCTACCTTTAACAAGGGGGGGGGGTCCGGAATTGAGCGCGCATCTCTCAATAGCCTGGATTTGGGAGCCCGGATCTACGGTCAAGGTTGGATTCCGGTCCCCCTTTGCCTATCTACCTTTAATAGGGGGGGGGGTCCGGAGTTGGCGGCTTAAAGTGGGTCCCCCCTTGTCAAATCTCCGATTTTCCTCCATCGTCCACCTTCCGCCATGTGTCTTCCACTTAGTGCCATCCTGGCCCATCTCTTTCCCCTTTCCTCGCTCCCACCTGTCACCTCCTGCCAAGTGTTCCTCCCCGCATTTTTTCGTCGGTTGCCACTTCCCCCATGTCATATTCCTCTTCCCTTTTGTCCCTCTCATCCTCCACCTGTATGGTCATCCCTACTCCTCCTCCACCTTACCTCTCTCACCCACCTGTACCCCACGCTCCATGCCACTTCCACCTGTGTCCTATCCATACCCCATGGCATTTCTCATCTAGTGTCACAACACCACCTCATCCTCCTCGCCAGGGTCTCGTCCACGTCCGCCTATTGGGTCTCTTTGTAGCAGTCCTGCAAAGGAGCAACAACCAAAGAAAGGCTGCCACGTTGTCCGAGTGCAGAGTTGACCGGGGATGTTTCCAATCCCAAGGAAGCAGTTATTGAGGTGGTTGGTGGTGGTTAGACATCGTCTCCACCATAAATGGAAAGCCCAGAAAAGGACCCGAGACATGTCAATTCTTCTGCGGGGTGCTAGGAGTCCGATGCGTCTGACATAAGCACACGACCATCCAGAGACTGCAGGTGCAGTCTGCTAGTAAACATGCAGACGTAATGTTTTTTTAATGATAATCCTCGGTTTTGTTGCTGTTATTGGCTTTGGGTATATGTAGGCAATTTGCCATTTTTGTAAGATATCGATGGTAGAGCAAAGATCTCGACTGTAAAGATTTAACAAAGCATCTGGTTCTCTGGTTATAGAATGATATTTTGAGATTTCTTGTTTAATGCCGACCAACCTCCTCCTTTCCTTTTTCCTCTGAATCTGAAAGCCCGGGTATGGATGATCTAGTCGGGTGTTACTGTAACTATATGATGCATGTTTGATTGTATTAGTTCTACAACGTTTGAGGTTTACTTTGAATTTTCTCCAGTCTGAGAGGATCTCATATCTGAGACTTTTCCCCTTTCTTTCCCTCCACTTACTCACCACTATGCAAAATTTACTGGCTTAAGTTAGATCAAGACCTCACATATCCTTGCTGTTCCAACCTAGTTTTCTGAGTGAGCGATATTGTTCTGAGTTTACTTCCATTCGATCACCCCCTTTTAACAAATCATGACATAAACTGATGGGCCTCAGGCTTACTCCTGTTGCAATCCAGGAGTGACTTCTGTAGCCAACAATACCCATCATTTTCAATAGAAGGAAAGAAGGGAGCAATACACCAGTAACTAGAGTAATTGCGTATGCCCAAAGCAACAATGTTTTTGAAGGTTGTTGATTTGAAAAAGAAGAAATTGTTGCCAACATACTAATTATGGAAATTGAATCAATGGCAATGAACAAATGAGACGTCATTTTCTACCAAATCTGATCACAGATTTTGGACTCCTTGTGTTGTACATTCTTTGAACCTGATCCAATTAAGGAAGCTGAATTAATGGGGCAAATGAATTGGTCATTATTTCATATATGATAACTTTTTTGGACTCTTTGTGTTGGACATTCTTTGAAACTCATGCTCAATGAGATGGGGGAACATCATTGGATAAAGAGTATATATTACGAGGCGAGAGGGATCTATAGGTTCATTACAAACCATCTTATGTCCCAAGCAATATATCAACAATTTGCAAAATTGGATCTCTTGAAGCTACCTAAAACTTTAAAGTTTAATTTTTCAATTTCCACTTAAATTTATACATTTAACTCCATGCTATTTTATTTTATTTGTATTTTTAATAATTATTTGAGAATTCCTAGGTTGTTGAGACTTGTTTTTCCTTCGACTTGGGGAGGTGAAGGAGGTCTTAGAAAACATGGTCATTAGTGATGTTTGGGTTGTGTAGAGGTAACCCCAAACTAATAGAGAGCCGAAACAATTGAGAGTCTCATTCTTGATAATGCTAGTGAGCTAGATGTTGAAAATAACAACATCAAGAGACATTCTCCAATGAGAGGACTTAAGTGGCCACCCTGAAGCTAGCCAGGGAGATTTGTAGAATCAACTAGTCTTGTGAGTCATGGCAAGAGTCAAGGTGAATGTACAAACCTTGTGATCCAGGACAAGATTTAGGACGAAGGAGATGCTGCAAGAAACCTTGTGAGCCTAGTGCAAAAGTCAAGGTTAAGTTTAGCAAGAGTCAGGGAAAACGTACAAGTCTTGTGAGCTAGACTAATATGTGGAATGACCTCCTGATCTTGCTATGATCTTCTAGGAGCTATCCACTTTTAGATAAGAGTCACTTTAGCATATGACCAAGTAGGAGGGTCAAATGACCACATGGATATAAAGATCTTCCTCTAATTGATGTAATGAAGCAGTTATGAGCAGGTGAGGACCATGCAGGTTGAGAAAAGGACACGATGTGATTGCAAATGTTGTACCTAGTCCTAGAGGCTAAGGTTAAAGTGTTAATGTAGAATTAAAAGGCTAAATCCTAAGTTGTAATGCTGTATTATTATAAAGTGTAATTAAGTTATTAAAAGAAAAGGAGGGCAAACTTTATGCCTAGGAACATGATAACTTAAAGTGACGATCCCCTTGGGTCTTTTAGAAGTTTTAATTATCCAAATGAGAAGATAATATCTGGATGCTTCTAGAAGGCTGGGATAAACCATAAAAGGACAAGAGGACCATTTTCTATACACAATTCATATCTGCAGTAATTTCCAACACTCAATTAGGGTTCAATGACTTGTCTATTTTTCTCATAGTAGAGGCTTCATATGGTATCTTGGTTCGATGCAAGTATAAAAAAGAAGCCCTTTCCCTAGAACATATTTCTCTACTAAACGCTCAGGGTATAATCTAGATATTGCAGAGATCAAGCAAGAAGAAAGTTTAGGCCCAGTTTTGCAGAAATAACCCTACAATGAAATGTTTAGAGGGGCTCGATCTAGGGTTTGAAGGCAGAGTTTCTCTAGGCGTTAAGTGGTTTCTAATAGCTCTCTTGAAGATGTATCAAACCCCAGAGAACGCCCTCAGATTAGATACCTACATTAGCTGCTACAAACATCTTTCTACAAGATTGCAGTTTCATCCAAGTTCTGCATAAATTTTTGGCTAGCCCAGATCTGAGGTATTCGAGGCCCAACTTTCCCTAGCGTTTTGTTTAGTAAGGTTATCCAAGTCTTGGTGAGTCTATCTAGGCTCAGATCTACAATATTCTCTAGATATGCAAGCAACAAAAGTGTAAAAGTCTCTAGCCGTCCTCTCTTTGAACTGTAGCACCCTATTTAGGGTTTGTACTTGCAAGCTCATAAATCAATAAAGAGGAAAGATATTTGCTGGGGTTTTCTCCCATATTGTGTTTCCCCAAGGTAAATCTCTGTCTTATTGTGATATTGTTCATTGCGTTGTTCTTTTCTATTCAATTTTTCAGTATATTGTGGTTAAAGGATTTAATGTGTTGAAAAAGAAGTTAAAGATCATCTCTATATGAATCAAGCTTTAAAATTTAACACTAGAGTGGACTAACTTCTTTCATCTTTTGAATCATATTTTCATTGTGAACATTTACTTTTCCCATGCATGTTCAATGTTGATGATCCAATGTATTCGTGAGTGCATCTATTGGTTCATGAAATTCAAGATCATGTTGAGTTTTATTTTCAGAGGTTTTCAGAGTGACATGGGGACAACTTATCTAGTGATTTTGATGTTGAGTTCTATTTTCATAGGTTTTTAGAGTAACATGGGGACATCTTATCTAGTGCTTTTGCATGAGACCACAATTCTACTTTTAGCAAATGTCTCATGCATGCATATTACATGTCACACTTGGAGCATGCATGGGAGGGTGATTTTTTCAAAAGAATACCTTCCAATTTGGAGATTTGTTATTTTGGGAAAGTTTTTCTTTTTAGAAAATTACCTTTTTAACAACGAATTAAGTTTTGAGTACCCATATTTGATGGTTTTCAAAAAATGTATTCTTTGATTTTTGGATTTTCTATTTATGGAAAGTTTTTATTTTTAGAAACTTTCCGTTCTCGAAAATTAATAATGTTCCTTGATACCCTTTTGGAGGAGAGTATGTCTGTAAATTGTGGTCGTAATCTAGGAAAGTCTATTTTTTTTTTATACTTTCTCTTTTGAGGAAGTGCTAGACAGAAATGGGGTTATGCAGTAATGGAGAAGAAAACCCATAAATTTCAAGTGATTTTCAAAAAGTACAAAATTAGTTCAAGATCAGGGAATCATGTATGAGAATTGTAGTAACATGGTGAATGAGTTGTACACAATTTTTAAAAGTTAGAATTAGACTTGAAGTCAATTGAGGCTTAGATTGGAATCAACAAATGACTCGGTATATGAATCAATTTATGAAAAAATAACATGGAATATGAAAATGAAAAAAAATATATTCATGTACATTAATGTTGAACCAATTGAATTGGCCAATTCAGTATGGAATCGATGATTGAATTTGCTCAAGGGATCACCCAAACTCTTTTAGGACTGAACCATCCCAAGGGCCAATTTGTCCTCTTTTAGTGTCAAACCGATTAGTTCGATATGGAACATTTTCAAGGGTTGAGCCATCCTCCTTTAGGATTAAACTAGCGAAACTGGTTCAAGGGCCAGTCCATCTTTGTTCAGGTTCAAATTGATTGGTTTGATATGGAATTGCTTGAAGGGTTGTACTATCCTCTTTTACGGTCAAATTGATTGAATTGGTTCAAGGGTCGGTTCATCCTCTTTTAGGGTGAAATCGGTTGAACCGATTCAATGCTGATGTAAATGGATATAATTATTCTTTTTCATTTTCATATTATTTTAGTAAATGGTTCATAAACTGAGTGTTGACCTATTTCAGTCCATTTTCGATTTGAGTCCAATCCTTGAGATTGTCTTGGAGCATAGTTTTAGGAGTTCATCTGTTGCATATCATTTGGTGTTTTTGAATTTTTTTTCAAGACATATCATCCAATATTTCTCTCATGGACACTCTTGTTCGACCCACATTTCTATATGGTTCTGAGTTTTGGGGACCTGGTTTGCTAGAGTCTGATTGGTCTTAAGTAGAGAGAGTGCATAGTCCATTGCATCAATTAGTTCTTTGGTTCGATCTCAATGCTGGTATGATGGAGTCTCAGATCTCCTACATCTATTGGTATTATAATGGACTAACTCCCTCCATTCAAATATTCCTTGGGTGCATCCGACCACCTATTACGTACCAGACAAGAGTTGAATACAATCATCCAAGATGATATCTCTAGGAAATTTGTACAGGTCACTTGGATAAACCTTCAGGGTGGGTTACATCTGAAGACGACCTTCTATGCTGAGCACTTCATGATTATGAGGGATGGACTCATTGTTTGACCCCATTACACACTTCTCCATTGGATGCATGCTCTTTGGATCCCCCTTGTCCAATTTAGAGTTGGATCTCATAGATTGTGGATTGAGACTGACCATAAGATTGATCAATAAAAAAAAATTGCCAACTATGCCATCTACGAGAGATTGATATAGAGGATCACTTCATCTTCCGTTGCCCAGTTTACTACGAGATTCGAGGATGGTTCCACTATATTTTTAGAGAGATACAAATGCTTGTCGACTTCTTTGGGTACCTCAACTAGAGATGCATGGCCTTATACACACATGAGGCCCTCCATCTCCTCTCTTCTCTCCTCCAACCACATCCACATCCTAGACCAACTCCCACCTAGTAGATCACTTCATTTTTTATGGTGCTCCTGACTAGGGGCACCAAATGACAGATGGATCGAGATGATCCTAGATCAGTGCGAGCATGAAGTACTAATTTTATCTTCGTGAGACCCCAATGACATTACTAGAACATACATCACATTAGCATACCGACTAGTTTCCAGATGAGATATTCTAGACCACAACGACATGATCTTCATTTCATACAACAACACAACACTCATTCCAGCGCCTCTTCTGATTCTCTTTCCAGATAGACACCTATTTTTGAGTTTTCTTCACTTAGCTGCAAATGTTAGGAGAGATGGTTCTAGTAGACCAGAGTTACCTTGTTCCACTGGTGCCATATATTCTAGATCTACTCACCTTGCACATCTCCCTTCTGGACCACCTCTCCATTTTTGGAGTCAGATCTCTAGGTTTTAGATCAGACTTCTATTCTATTTTACTTCTTGATTATTTCTTTTATAGGAGCCTCTTTAGTGCTCCCACTTTGTATATACATAATTGTACCTAACAGTCCCATTGACCTACTTCAGTGGTCATTTGTCAGACATTAATACATTTATCTTATCTTATATTATCCTCACTTGAACTGATGCTGCATGTTCGAAGGATATCGCCAAGTTTTCCTTTTGACTTTTATTAATGTCTTCCAAGACAACGATGTATGTCTTATCCCTAGGTCTCTCATTTGTGTTGCAAGACCCCTCCTAAGTAGAGCGGTTAAATATATCATTATTTGGAGGCACTTCCTTTGTTACCTTAGGGGAAACTTCTTCCAGGTTGGGGTCCTAGATATTTTTTTCTTCTGCATTCTCATTGTACATGGACTAGTGGTTCATGTTTACCTATGAGTGCAAGTTACCATGCCTTGGTAGATCAGGTGGATCAATCCACAAGGATACATTTTGGTTAGAACGAATCTTATCCATTGTGATTTTCCTGGAACTTATCTTTTCTACTTTGAGTTTTGGGAGGATGCTTTACTTGGGGTGTATTTTCGGTAGTTGCATGTTATATTTTTGGTAAAGGAAGCCTCCCTACTTGGGGATTCTATCACCTGCTTTTTAAATCCCGTTTGAGTTCTATTCTAGGAAACAATCTGTGTTGCATGTGAGGAAAGAGGGAGTGCTTTGTTGAGGTTTCTTTCTATTATATTTTGTCTATTTTGAGTTAAAGGAGAGCACACTACTTGGGAGTTGTTTTGGTCCATCGTATCCATCACACATCCAATTTATTCTTTGTAGGAGGAGGCAGATGAGGGTGCACTACTTGGATCTTTTAGTTTTTTTTTTGAGACAAATATTACACATGTGTTGAGCACTCCACTTGTGTTGATTTTTCTTATCTTGAGTGAGGATCAAACCAACTAAAGCTAGGCACTTTCTACACCAATTTAGCATGCTTTTAGGGTTTCTATTGTGGATTTGGCGACATTTTGGCATAATTCTCTAATCTTTTTCTCAACTAGTCATTTGTTTGTTCCATTGAGATTAGCATTGATTCTTCTCATTTGGAAAATAAAAGTTCTAATGGATTTTGCTATTGCAACCTTCCCAACCATAATTTCCTTTAGATAGGTGTCTTTCGAGTAGGAAAGGACTGTGACCTTGCACTGATAATGAGAAATTTTTTATGGAATAATAGTGCACATTAAATCATCTAAGTTACTAGGATCCAGATGCGGATTTAGATGCAGATCCATTAGATTTTTGAGAAGCCAGGATCTAGATATGGTGGGGGAATGACAAGTAAAAACTATATACTTATATACTTATATCCATAGTGGGGTAGGGTATGCATACCTTCGTAGACTTAAACAGTCAAATCACTGCGCGAAGGGGGGGTCCCTTATCCCACAAACAAAGGGGTCTCATACACCAATTTGGTGTCTGGCTTGGCAGTGACCTTAAAAATAGATTATTATATATATATATATTCCAAAGCAGGAAAAAGACTATAATACTTATGGCTATTAACCTAGCCAATGTTGATACAATTTAAAGACCCCAACATGCCACTGCATCATTATGGGTAGACAAAACCTGGCCACTTGAAATAACCCCTTGGTGGTTGGTGGTATACAAGGGGGCAAAGTTTTACTCCCCTCAAACACCTTTGAGTCTTGGAATGTTAACCAATTTCATTACTTTCGAGGAAGACGAACTCTTAGCCAATCGAAAATTTTAAAATTTGTAAAATAAAGCTTAAATAATATTTTTTAAATATATAACTTATGTAATATTTATATACATTTTAAATATATGATACCTATATAAATAAATTAATATATTAAATTTTGTAAATATATATGAAGTTATACAAAAAATGATATTTTAATATATACCTTATAAAATATAATAGAAATAACATATATATGAAACTAAACTTAAAAGTATAAGTTTATAAGATCTAAGTAATATATAATATATTCACTTTAATAACCATTACATAACCTTTTAAATTGAAAGTTTTTTTAGTGGACTTGACATAAAATAAAGAAGCTTTAAAAATATTTCGAGTCTAGGAAGCCAAGCAAGGAACAGTGGATGCTTTCAGCTTCATGAAATATGGGCGACGTGAGTATCCACTTGTATATAAATAAAAAATAGGAAATCAATCGTTGTCTGGCATGCCGTCTCTCAGTCCCTCCTCAATCACACTTGTCAGAAGTTGTCCAAAGCCTGCAGGTTATGGTCCGATCGGTTAAAGTCAACTCTCATGATAGCCTGGGGTGGGGGAAATTCAATGTGTTTGAATTTGAATTTCAAGATTAGAATTAGGCTGCAAACCCTCGAGTGATACTCAGGCTGCGAGTGAACACAAGAGCTGAAATTTGGTGAATATGAAATGGTGGGAATTTTTTTTAATTTTCGTATTTTAAAAAATAAAAAATCACAGGATCCACAGATGATTCCAAGGATGCATTTTACAATGGAGGGATCCGTTTCAACCAATGCAGGAAACATCTATGAAACAGATCCTGGGAGGATCTAAGTAGATCTAAATCTGGATCCGGATCCGATCCAGGGATCCACAGATCAATCCCCTAGGGTCGACGGATCCGGTAACATAATAAATCATGAAACCCTTGTTAGGGTTTAGTAAATAAGTGAACCATCTGAAATCGATGAAAACTATTATATTATGAAAATACTTGACAATTACAATGGGATTCACCTCTCTGATATAGTGTTCGAGATGTGATATTTGTCCAAAACCCTAAAAGCTAATAATAATTGAAAACCCCGAACTTTTAGCTTAAGTTGCTTTGGTGAATTTATTACACATGTAAGCCTTATATTCTAACACCCTCTCTTAAGGCTTACATTAATGAAAACAAAATTTAGCAAAGCAAACACACTTTGTCTACAAACACATGTATTGAAAACTAAAAACATCCAAACCAAACATTCTTCAGTCGCTTCTTTTGTTCGATAAACATGGTATATCCACACAAGCTGAACACCTTAGGGAAACCACTCACACAAACATTTCAAAATATCAATACACCAATGTATCATGCGGTTAAACCCTAAGAGAATGAAATATCCCACAACCCCAACCAATGTGGCCACTTGAGGCAATATATTAATGCTAAAGGAGAATAATTTACATATGAGTTTCTCACAATCGATCATTAGCGAATGACCCTCCATGCTATTTAAATAGA
>ML787921.1:319776-344520 GCA_009831015.1 Picea engelmannii | reverse complement strand
TATATATATATATATATATATATATGCTCCAATGATAAATACCAACATAATGTAATATAATCATGTCCCCAAAAAGCATTATATCCAAGCTGTCCAATAAAAAATGCTCAAATGAATGCTACTGCCCAAAACAAAGTCAAATATATGTTTATTGTTCAAAACTTTTTCAAAAAATAAAAATACCGTCTTCAACATATAAAACAACCTCAATCATCAAAATCCATATTTACTATGTGAGGCATTAGGTCTCTTCTCGCTGCTATCCTCTGCCTCTATTACTTCTATCATTACTTCCCTTGTGAAAAAAAACTCACCCCGAAGCAAATATTCAATGAATCATGAAAAATTCTTAATAATCCATACATGAAACTCCACTTAAATAAATCAAGAGTTGGCTCTATTATTTACTACCATACACATGCAATCCATCCATAAAAATTTCATCAATTAATTGCCATAAGAACAGGGGGTTGATAGGGTCATTGGGAGTATGGGGGGTTTGTATTGTGCATAAAATGATATCATGGAGGGGGAAAGATACATGGATACTATTCAAGCAATTATAAAAACAATCAACTGTGTATATAACCAACTCCCAAAATACCAATTATCAATTAACCTCCACATTATTTCTTTTATTTCCATACATACTTCTTAAAAATGAGTCACAATAGAACACAGATTGAAAAAAATGTAATTGGGACAATGAGGGGACTCCAATGTTTACTATTCTATCATTATCCATACCAAACACTGCCATTTTCAAAATCAATTAAAATTCCAAACCCTTTAGTGTTTCAAAATTGAAATTCAACACTCTGTTTCCAAAATTCTGGAACTGGTGTTTCACTTCAAGGTTGTTCATTTTTCATTTAGAAATTGCATTGCACATGAATCATTTCATAATTTATTTCCCAAGAAAAATTCAACAGTGATAACACAACTCATGCACAATAAAGTCAAGGAAACATAGTATTCCAATAATCACAACCAACAATTGAAGAATGGAAGGACTGAGGTCCACAACACTACCATCAATACTCTTTTAACCCCTACAGAGTTTCACGAAGTGGACTAAAAAAGGGATCCCCGTGTATAACACAATTCTAAACTGAGATTTCAAATAACAAAGCCTCCAAAGTTCCTTTTTATTATGGTTCACAAAAACCCATTCAATGCATATATATTTCATCCACAAAGATACTCTTTTCTCATAAAAATAGAACACCTCAAGCATGCTAACACAGCAGGTCATATATCTTAAACAATGTTTTTGCAACACTGTCATCACCTCAACATTGCCACATGACAGACTGTATAGAAAAAAATATAAGTGGGCTTAGAATTATTTCTAACATTGCACAATAAACAATCAACAAAACCCATGACTAAAAGAGCACGAACAATGCCTCTATTAAATGCAGGGTTGGCCACCCTTGCACTGTTTTTCAAATACAAGGTTCGATAAAAAATCATCAACAATGATGCAGTATAGGAGGACGAGTTAACCAATAGTTTGAGGGTTTGGCCAAAGGAATATCTTCCACAATATAGCACCACCATAAGTTTCCACAATCGTATTTACAGACCTTATACAAGGGCGCGTTCATGATAGCCACGAAAGCCACACAATTAAATAACAGGCAAAGTCTAAAAATAATCCAAAGGCTGCGAATAGTGGTGCCATTCTCATCAAATAGAGAGGAACCACCAAAGAAAACTAGAGGCAAGGAAGGCCTAAAAAATTCCAAACAATATCTTTTTTCCACAGGTAAAGCAACGAAGAAAATACAGATAGTAAGAGATACCCATACCATTTTTAATGCGAACAATTTACATACAACGTCACATAGACTAAACTTCACCAATATTTCATACATAGTCGAAAATCCCATAAAACTTTGGAGATACACAATCAATGAGAAAATGTAAGAGCCAACTCTTGACTTAATTAAAGAGCAAAGAGAAAAATTCATGGATGGAGCAACAAGAAAACTCATACCTATGTGTAAACTTTTCTCAGGGGAATCGACCAGGTCTATATTCATCTTCCACGATCGAGCAAAGCAAAGTAGCAGCAACCAACAAAGAAAAAATGAAAAATGGCTAGGGTGGCATGCTCAAGGTACGTTAGAGTGACGTGAATTTAGTGAACGTCATATCTACACTTACACATTCATCCAAAGCCAATACAAGAAACTAACCATACAAGACATCAACCACTAGCTCCAAATCGATTTAATGCAAGCCGAATACATCATAGTTTGCCTATGTTTCAATCTTACAAATGCGCCATCACTTTCAAAACCCCAATGTAACATACATCAATACTTTCTAGGGATATTGTGTTCCAACCTTTAGACTTCCAATTTAAACAATGTGCACAACCCTTATCACCATACCATACACTACATATATAAAAACTGGAGTGTAGATCCTTTGCCAAACTAAATGCAACATAATAATACTTGTGAGAGACATATAGGACAACACCATTTCCTCTTTAGTCACATTACCCATAACATTCTGTGATCAATTATTTGGGCAACGATTTAAAATCCAATATCTGTAGAGCTTGTATCACAACTCAGTCATAAACACATAAAACATAAGTGTTGTCTTTCCGTCATAGTCACACAAGGGGTCCCACCTATTAGTATATTGTTAAATATAAATAAATAATAAGGCGTTGCAACCATTTGCAAGAAGGTACCCTACGTTGCACTTTTGGGAATCAAGAAGGATGAAGAAGTCTACAATCTTTTACATCTTCAAAATATACAACAAAAATGCACTTGTCACTCTTAGGTTGTAATGCTTTCCTTTTCTCATTAGGAATGTGAGCCTGTGGTTCACAACCAAACACACATAATTGGCGTACATCTAGTTTAATTTTACTTTATGCTTCTTTCAATATTGTATCTTTTAAAGCATTTGTGGGAGTGCGATTAACTATGTAATTTCCACAATTAATGGCGTCCGCACAAAAATGAGAACTTAATCCCTTAGATTGGATCATAAGATTTTCCATTTCCTTTAATGTGTGATTCTTTCTCTCAACAACACCATTTTGCTGTGGTGTATATGTAACAATATGTTGCATTTGAATGCCCTTGTGAAATGCTTGTTGTTAATATATGTTCCTCCATTATCTATTCCTTCATTAATTTTTCCTATAAGCTTGCTTTTACAAAAGAAGTGAGAATCACTTTTACAATGAAGTTACTTTATAAATTAAAGTTGCATTCAAAAAGTAATTTAATAAAAAATTAAAGTTACTTTACGAGTGATTCACTTTTATAATTTGAGTGAAATGCACTTTACAATAAAGTTATGTTCTAACTTAAAGTTGCATGATTTTTTTTCAAAAAATAACCTAATGAAAAGAAAGACTTGAACTCAAGACTTATAATTTAACAAAACAATTTTTGACCATGTGAAGTAATGCAAAATATATAAAAAATGTTAGGGAGGAGAAGTTTTTTTGTTTTGTTTTACTCTTTCCCTACAAGTGTGTGCTTACCTCCAAAACCCTTGCTTTTGACTGCAAAAAAACTTCAACACCACTGCATATAAAAACAAATATAAATTTCAGAGAATATATATATATATATATCCGAAACTTTATAAGGCTGGGGTTAGATCTCAGGTAGTCTACCTGGAAAATGCAAGTTTTTTCTATGTTTCTATTTTGTCGAGATCATAAAAAGCACATGGAAAAGAGCATATGTAGAAAACAAAATACTTTCCGCTTTATTTCTGATTCATTGAGATCACATAAGACACACAACAAAGAGCATACATAGATCAGAAAGGGAGAAAATCGGAAATAAAAAGAGAAAAACCAAACTAAAATATTAAAACAGAATGAAAGAAATTTAAAAAACCATAATGAAACTACATATATCCAGATCTGATAAAAATGGCCGTATCTTGGGTAGATGAAAACCTTTTTGGGTGAAACAAAAAGGCTTTCCAATTGAAAATAATTCTTTAGACACTCTAGAATGGTTCTCTCTGCCCAAAATGCTCAATTTTTTCTTTGGAAGTGCTTTGATGCATGCAGTGACACATGTGTTATAGCAATATTTGCCTCACCATTTCTATCTTGCACAGATGGCCTTTTTCCATTTCCCTATGCAGACTTATCAACCCCTTTTTTTATAAATCCAGAGCCAAAAATATATATTTTTCCACATATACGCTCCTTAACTGCTTTGCAAGATGCGTATACACTTGCTGCTCCACTACAACTCGCGTATATCGAGATTTGTGCCATAAAATACAAAATGAGGTCGGGTTTCCATGTCACGAAAAATGATCTCTGATCTTTGGCCTTCCATATACTGGAAACATTTCGACTCGGCCCTTCAGTTGCATTCTGGAGGCTATAAGAGCACATTTTCAAACTATGGAAAAATAGAGAGAAAGCATTCAACTTTGAGAGCAAAGTTACTCTGGAGAAATTAATTCATATTGAGTGTGCATCTCTTTGTCCCTCAAGTCTGAACACAGTGTTCAACCCCCAAGCTCTTCCCTTATTGTCAAGGGGATCTGATTATCTCTTTGCTATGATCTTGCCTTTGGTGGAGGATTGAAGTGGTGGAGACCCAGTTGGAAGGAACTTGGTTTCTTGGTTTCGAACCGTGCCGACACAGAAGTCTGTAATGTTGATACTTTTGTTGATCAATTATTAATAGAAATACTCCTTTCCCGTCTTATCGATATATTGCAAATATATGATTATTATCCATGGGCATGTTTGTAGTGTTTATTAATGGATTGTACTATCTGAAGTGCTAAATCATTTATATACTGTCACTATATACTTGCATCGCTTGTTTGTTGAGAACTTCTTGCAGGTGTAAAACTTTGGGTCAAAGTGCTCAATGGTGGAACGACATCAAACGATTGGATCAAGGTAGGATTCTTCCTCGTATTGCACATTAGTTTATATAGCACATGTTGGAATTGAGTTGATTTTTGTAGTCTTACCTATCTGTTGTGGTTTACCCTTGGCCATAGAGAGTTTTTACCTTGTAACAGAATTGGCGACTCCACTGGGGAGAGATCTTCCTTCTAAGGGTTGAAGTATTTTTCCTTCTTACATTGCTTTTTTGCCTATGTATTTCTTGTCGTATCATAGTTGGACAGAGTCTGTTCACTCCTGGTCTGATTTTTCAACCTTTTAACCTTGCCTAGCCTTGTTTTGAAAGATATATGCCCTTTTTGCCCTGACAACCGCGTGTATACGCTTGCTGTCCCACTACAAGAGGCGTATATACACCCTTTTCTCTTGAACATGAGCGTATACCACTTCCCCCTTGCTTGTTTGCTTGGTTTGGTGACTGCTGGGTAGGTTTTGAGGATCACTGAGCCTTCTTAGGTCTCTGTGGTACCTGTTGAGATTATCTGGGATGACATGAAGCCTTTTTGGAGTTGAATTTTTGGGCGACATCTTTATCTTTGTTTTTCGTTTTTGATTTGTCCTTGGTAGTTGGGCTATCTGCTTAGCTGCTTGGTATTCTGCTCGAGTGATTGCTTTTATACACAGTAGAAGTTATATATCAAGTCGCTTATCAGTCCATGCATTTTCTTTTTAAATACATTGAAAATACAAAAATAGGCATTTTGCATTGGTTGGTATTTTTGTCTTTGAACCTTTATCATTAGCTTAGCACATTTAGCAAAAGATTGCATTTTACTTATGACTTGCAGAGTTAAAATTGAAGATTGCACTATTTTTATTTAGCATATCATTCACTGAAAAGTTAAAGTTAGGCTTTGCATTATATCTATTTTTATTTTCATGCAGAGTCATAACACCATGAGTTTCATTTCTATACCTCTTTGAGTAATCACGACCAATAAAATTTACGCTTTAAACTAAAATTGATTAGTCACGATTTTATTTTTTAGGGTGCACAAACTAGCCCAGAATTTAGTGCCTTGGAATAGGATTTTGTGAGTAAACTTCTCCAAGGCAATTAAATCAACTTATGTGTCTGAGACAAGGAGTTGAGAAATCCATTGTATAGTTGGTAATATCAGGAGGCTCCGCTCACACCGGAGTTAATGACGAGGTAGCGTGAAGTTAGTTGAAGGGATAACCCCTAGATACTCACCTAGCGTCAAAGATATTTTTGTGGATTTATTCATATTTGGGGATCTTGCTAGTGCCCATACCTTTGTGAGAGGTGGTGCTTTCAAGGTTTCGGGCTTTGCTACCCTTCCCATATGGTGATCCAAACTTACGACTGCTCGCCTGTGCATCGGTTATACAATGGTTTATTAGTTGCTTGACTTAGGTTTCTCATAGGTTACTTGCAGAGGTTATTATGCTTGTATCCTGAGTCAGATAGGGGTCGGACAACACACAACCTTTATGGAGTATTACCTCTCCAGGGGGGTCTGACCGATTTGTTGTTAAGCTTACGAGGGCCCTTATAACTGATTTTGTTACCTCCAAACTTTAGCAGGGAGTCTTAGGTCCCTCTTGGATGAGGCATACCTTCTTTAGCGAGGGAGGCCACTCAACCACTTTAGCCTGTTTGCATGCATATTGGCCATTTGACTTTTTAGTGTGCTATTTGATTACTAGTTGGCCTTAGGAGTTTATACTAAGTTTTCATTATCATGGATAGTGGATTTCCTTTTGCTCCCTCATTTATTGCTACCACCCCCATGATGTCCACTCATTTCATGGGGACGGATCCTTCCACTTCGCATTATGGTATGCATAATTATAATACTCAGTCAACGCCTTGGGTCTCTAATCATTTTTCTCATGGTATGTATGATATCTCTTCGCACTTTCCACCCTCTGTCTCGCCTCCTTATGCGAATACAAGTTTTGGGTTTGGGGGCATGATGCCTCCTTCTTATCCCTCTCCGTTTGGTGGGAGTCATATCCTTCAAACACCTCTTACAATAGGAGGTTGGAATCTTCCTTCCTACGAGTCCACTACACGAGAGGTAAATGCCCAATTAAGCAATCATTCTACTTATTACACTCTGTCCACCTATCCTTCTTTTGCTATGTCAGTTCCTACAAACACTTTTCCCATGGCAGACCTCCATCCATCCTCTGGTGTTTCATCTGGGGGAAGTTATTTTTGTAGTATGGGAAACCCCCCTCATGAAGTTCCTTCATCTGGGGGCAACATATATCTTCACATGAGTAACCCTTGTCATGTCACTTTCTCTTCGCAAGCGGCTTCCTCAGTGTCGATGCCCTTACAACCCTTTATGAATCAGTATGGAGGAGGATACTATCCTGCTGGACAGGGACATGGTGTAAACCAGGACCCTTCCTGGCCTGCAATTTATCAAAACTAATCTTTCCTTGGACCTTGGACTCAAATGCCACAATTCAGTACCGCCACAAGTCCAGTCACTGCGTGTCATACTGGCATTATATCACCAATCACTGCTAGTCATGTTGGAGATTGGTCGACAACCTCTGCGAGTCATGTTGAAGACCTGCAACCAACCGTTGCAAGTCATGTTGGGGGCACAAGTCTAGTCACTACGTGTCATACTGGCATTATATCACCAACCTATGCTAGTCATGTTGGAGATTGGTTGACAACCTCTGCGAGTCATGTTGAATACCTGCAAGCAACCGCTGCAAGTCATGCTGGGGGCACATGTCTGGTCACTGCTAGTCACACTACACATCCATCACCAACCTCTGCTAGTCATGTTGGGGATCCATCACCAACCTCTGCTAGTCATGTTGGAGATTTTCTACTAGCCTCTGCAAGTCATGCTGGGAGCATGTCACCAACCACTGCAAGTCATGCTGGGGGCATTCATATGATTAAGAATCCTAGACGTCTTAGACGTAAGCCTATATTCCTTTGCAAGACTTGTGAAGGAATTCACCTTACTCGTTTGTGTCCTATTACTGCTGGGATACCATAAGCGTGGGGCTCACTTAAGGGCCCTTCAGGTTCTGAGGCATCTATGGTTTCACAACACTCCGTTCCTTCTTTGGTTGATACAACAATCATGTCGATGCAATCTTCGGCTCACACCCCTTTTCCTTTAGGGGTTGATGCATCCTTTGACCTTGTTGTCTCACATCCCGTTCAACCTGTGGTCGCGTTGATGCAATCTTCGACCGACACCTCTCCTATGTTCGGGGGTGATGCATCTCTTGACCGTGTTGTCTTGCATCTTGTTCAACCAATGGTCACGTCGATGCAATCTTTGACCGACAACACTCCTGTTTTTCGGGGTGATGCACCTCTTGACCTTGTTGTCTCACATCCTATTCAACCAATGGTTGAGGAAGTGGACGTATCGATGCAATATTCAATTGACCCCACTCTTCTCTTAGAGAGTGACAAGTCTAAGGAAGTGGTCACGCCAATGCAATTTTTGGTCGATCTCGATCTTCTAGTTCTGGTTCTACACCTTCTATGCCACGTCCTTATCATTTCTATTACTTCACCTTCTAAACAAGAGAGAGTTTTACTCTTCTCGAGTTCTCTCCCTCCAAGTCTTGACGAGGTTCCATTTGATTGGGATGGTCTTGTGAGGTATCCAATGCCTTTGCATATGTCTTTTCCAGGAAGAGACATTATCCTATATATCACGGAGACGATAACCTCCGTTAGCACTTTGTCCTCCTCGACTTGGAGGGCTTTGGGTCTTCCAGAGCTTGTGTCGGTTCTTCGTAAGATACTGACATTCCACAGAAGATCAGTACGGGAGCCTTGGCCTCCCCCGTGGATTTCTGCATAGAATCTCCCGACGAGTCTTAGTTAAGCTCTTTTCCGACTCATTATTAAAAATTGAAAATATCTCCGAGTGATTTGTCCCTTTCACACTCGTTAAAATTGGATTTGAAAGATCATGAGTCCTAGTTAAGCTCTTTTTCGACTCGCTATCAAAACTAGAAAAGATTGCCGAGTGAACTTGTCTTTTTCACACTTGTAAATTGGATTTGAAAATACGTCTATTTGGCACAAGTTTACCCCTTTTTCACACCAAGTAGACTAAAAGATATAAAAAAGGACATTTTTTGGCGTTAAATTGTGATTGCATCTCATGCCCTTGCTTGCAGTATTGAGCCTTTATCCGGTTCTCGCTTTGCGTTATAAACCATGGCCCAAGCAGTTTTCATCCTCAACCAAGCAGAGCCTTGTCTATATCCTTCGCAATTTGACACCCTATACCCTAGAGGGAACATCACCCCGAGTGTCCATCTCTCACATGCATTTCCTTGCATTGAGCATAGGTACGTTCCACTGCTGGAACTAGTTTTGGTTACTTGCGACACTCGTTCCCTCCTCTGTATCATAACATTCACCTATTATGAAAAAACAAAAAAGACGGGCGAGAAGGGAGTACTATATTGTAATTGGCAGTAGTCGTGCCGCCTTTGAATAGAGCACAAAGTTATTGAGTCCTTGCGTCATCATAATTTTGGGTTTAGCATGGCATTAGGAAGTTGATCTCGTTACAGAATTTTCTCTACCGACTGGTTAATATTCCATCCACTATAGAGAACATTATGGATGCCTCCTGCATCTAATTGTCAAATCATTAATTCTATGCTACCAGAGTCCACCGTATGTCTCATGCTCTTGTTCAAAGGAAGTTTATCAACCTGTGTCGACCACTCCTTAGAAATCTTGACTTCGCATGTCGGCCATACCCTCAGTTTGTCTCAGAATCACATGATACTTTGGTCTTATGATGCACCCTAGCCCTACTTTAATCATTGGTAGGTTACCTTGAACCCAACAATCAACATTTTATCATGGGTTGTTGACTGGGTGGTTTCCCTTGCGTTCAACGACAAGACATCTATTCACACTTTGGGATTCGTGCAGTGTCTTGGATGCCATTAGCCTTATTGGTGGTTTCCTCACCTTTGTCAGCAGTTTTCATCACTAGATGCTATTCAGAGGGTCTTTTCCGTGTACCACTTGCATTTGGCACACGCGAAAGACGCATAGGGTCGTTGGTTTGTGAACATGTTCTTTGTCCGATCTCCACCAAATCATGAAGCTCCTGCTTTGTTCCTCGTACTGACTAATGAGAGATTCCTTAATGCTCTCCTTTCAGCGGGTCTCTTTAAATCGACTTCATCTCATGTATTCTGGATACGAGATCTAGAGTTTTATGAGTACCTTGAGGCTTGCAGTCATTAGTGGCAGGCTCTCTCACCATTGACAGACGGGAATACATCATTGTCTCCTGATCAATGGATCTCTCAAGTGTTCGACACCAGCTCCTTTATTCACATTTGTAGAGATGTACTCGGTGCCTTGATACCTACTTTCATCATTGGTAGGATGTCTCGTGTTTGTTAATGGTATATCTCAATGACCGATAATCAAACGATGTCTCATCGTGTTCGACCTCAACTCATTTATTCACATGATGTAGACTTTCACCATTGGTAGATTGTATTGAAGACTTGAAGACATCACTTTGTAGACACAGCTTTCCTGAGCTGTTGCTTCCATTTCATCGGACCAATACCTATTTGACTTTAGCGATCATGGGAGATTAGATTGTACTCCATGGTATACATATATCTTCAGATTGATTTTGAGACTAGTTTCACTGGGCCTTGTTCGTGACTATGACAACTATTGGCATGTAACTGCATTTATATTTGCCTACTCATGGCCATGAACACTTGTTGGTATATTTTCCACATGGATTTGCATTGTATTTTTGGCAGCCATGTATGCAAAGTCAGTACATAATGTAATGATCAATTGAGTTCGTCCAGCTGGTTCTCTACCACTCCACTTCTGGGTTATTTATAATGTATTTCAGCCATCGCAGATACTCCTATGATCTCACACATTAGGGGGCATATGTTATAGCAAGATTTGCCTCACCATTTCTATCTTGCACAGAGGGCCTTTTTCCATTTCCCTATGTAGGCTTATCAATCCCTTTTTTGATAAATCTAGAGCCAAAAATATATATTTTTCCACATATACGCTCCCTAACTGCTTTGCAAGATGCGTATATGCTTGCTACTCCACTACAGCTCGCGTATATCGAGATTTGTGCCAGAAAAAAAAGAGGTTGGGTTTCCATGTCATGACAAATGATCTCTGATCTTTGGCCTTCCATATACTGGAAACATTCTGACTCGGCCCTTCAGTTGCATTCTGGAGGCTATAAGAGCACAATTTCGAGCTATGGAAAAGGAGAGAGAAAGCATTCAACTTTGAGAGCAAAGTTACTTTGGAGAAATTACTTCATATTGAGTTTGCATCCCTTTGTCCCTGATGTTTGAACACAACGTTCAACCCCCAAGCTCTTCCCTTATTGTCAAGGGGATCTCATTATATCTTTTCTATGAGCTTGCCTTTGGTGGAGGATTGAAGTGGTGGAGACCCAGTTGGAAGGAACTTGGCTTCTTGGTTTCGAACCGTGCCGACACGGAAGTCTGTAATGTTGATACTTCTGTTGATCAATTATTAATAGAAATACTCCTTTCCCGTCCTATCAATATCTTGCAAATATATGATTATTATCCATGGGCATGTTTGTAGTGTTTATTAATGGATTTTACTATCTGATGTGCTAACTCATTTATATACTGTCACTATATACCTACATCGCTTGTTTGTTGAGAACTTCTTGCAGGTGTAAAGCTTTGGGTCAAAGTGCTCAACGGTGGAATGGCATCAAACGATTGGATCAAGGTAGGCTTCTTCCTCGTATTGCACATTAGTTTATATAGCACATGTTGGAATTGAGTTGATTTCTGCAGTCATACCTGTCTGTTGTGGTTTACCCTTGGCCATAGAGAGTTTTTTCCTTGTAACAACAGGTTTAAGATATCAATCAACAAAGGAAGCATGTATTCATAAGGGCTCTAATACCATGTTTGATAAATAGGGTATATTCACACATATCGAACATCTGAAAGAAATCATTCACACAGATAGATCCAAGATTAGTACACCAATGTATTATGTGGTAAAATCCTCAGAGGGAAATATAACACGACCCCAACCAGTGCAACTACTTGAAGCAATATATCAATGCAAAAGGAAAATAATTTACATATGAGTTTTTTGCAGTTGATCATCAACAGATGAATTTCCATGCTCTTTAAATAGAGATCATGTACCAATCAGATGTCAAGCCACATATCAATATATCTGTTAGTATCGAGGAGAAGATGCATCGTCAGATCACTTTATGTCTAGAACATAATTGTGACTGTCAGATTAGATAATCACAATGCATACTAAAGAAACACAATTTACTTAAAGACACATTAGACCAAGTTGATCTTAATTAACTCCTAAGTGTCTAAATATCCTAACATTTTCTTTAAAAAAAATGCTTGAACCAATGGGACTCCCTCAAACTAATGCTTATTCCTCGAAACGTATAGTGTCCTAGTATTAATCCAAGTTCCCAACATCACTAGACACAATTTGCACATGCAATGTCTTGTAATCCTCTTGAATATATGGTATTGAAATTTTAGATCTCAGATCTCCCTTGAAGTACTGAACAACAATCCGCTCATGCATGTCTCATAACCCCAATGAGATATATTTTCTTCAAAGTTTGGACCTCATAAAATGCAAAAAATGCTAGTTATCCAGTGAGATCATCACCGTTGTTAGTATTTGGTGTATTTCCAACAATGGTTACATTTGTCGACTCTTTAAGATTTCCCTTGAGAAGGTCATTAGCACAGATTTTGTAATTAATTGTTGTATGGACTATTTTTCCAATGTAGTAACATTCATTCCCACTCTTACTTGGCATTCTCTTTCCCATCATTTTATTTGAGTATAGTGCTATCTCTTGTTGAGAATATCCTTTACTTGCTCTCTTTTCTTTAGCTATGAGAGATGAAATCATGTCTTATAGATGTGACGACATTTGATTGAGAGTAAAGATAACATTGTTGTATTGAGTAGGCATAATTTTCAACAAAATGGCTATGGCATCCTTTTCCTCCATTGTAGCTTTGGATTTAACGACCCATTTGATGAAAGGTCTCAGATTGTTTATGTGGCTAGAGACTTCGATAAACATCTTGAATCTAAAAAATAATAGCTTTAGAGAAAACTTTTCATTCACTTATTTTTCTCCAAATAACTTATTCGAATTATCCTTGATTTCATTGGATGTTTTTTCCAAATCTACACGTGCAACTTAGAGTCTCAGAGAGCAAGACCAATAATATCTTTGTATTTATCATATTTTCTTTAGCATTCCAATAATTTATTTGGATTTGTAGGCGTTTGCTCAGTCCCTTTTACCATTCCCTACAAGTTTTTTTTTCATTAATTGCATCTATATTTTCACTTTCCAAGTAGGGAAATTCTAGCCATTTCATTTTTCTAAAGGAGTATCTATTTTGAAAATTCTATGTAAATTCTTTTGGAAACAAACAAAAATGAAGAAAATACCTCATAAATGATGTATGACAATTTGTACAGTAGGTTGTAGAAGTTGTTGTATGATCGCTGTATGATGGACATCAATTGTATCGTTACATCAACTATACAATTTTTTCTTGTGACTATTGCTCAGTTTATTCATTGGTGACAATTTTTCTTTAATAAAAATGATTTCTTCACTTTCCTATAGACCCTCGAAACTTTGGCAATTGACCTTTCATGGGTTTCTTTCCTCTTTCCCGAAGTGGCCAAGATGGGTTATGTCATTTCCTTTGAATTAAATTGACCGTTGCTCTTTTGATAGTGGGTGACTTGACTCCTTTGTGTCAATACTTCACACTCTACTCTCCTTCAAATGATAGTGTTAAAAATATATATGCTTTCTAATTGATACACTAGTAGCTAACTTCTTTAAATTGATATGACGAAATCGATATAGTAGAATTAAATTTAAATTGATACATTGATGAATCCATTTAGAATTGCTACAGAGCAATTTTATTTCCTCTGGAGACTATGATTGACAAATCGATGGCTCTTTTATTTGTGATTGTCAAAGGGTAAGGCGTACAAGACCAAAGTGATCTCATTCTATAATGAAACACGAAAAATACTTCAACATCAAATATTTTCCTTTTCAATCTCACTCTTCTCAAATTCTTGAATTAGATGGATTGATCTTTCCCTTTATAGGTCCACGAGGTCGGTATTGCTTGGATACCATGTTACAAAATAACAATGCATATTAAATCATGAAACCCTAGTTAGGGTTTAGTGAAGAATCGAACCATAATAAATCAACGAACACAATCACTAAATATGATTTACAAAAATTCTTTACAGTTACAATGAGATTCACCTCTCTTACATAGAGTTTGAGGGGTGATATTTGTCTAAAACCATATAAGTTAATAATAATTGAAAACCATAAAATTTTATCTTAAGTCACTATGGTGATTTTATTACACATGTAAGCCTTATATTCTAACAAAAAAATCATCGGTTTTGTTGTTTTTATGGTTCTTTCTCCAACAATAAGGTCCTTTTCATACTTATTCATTTTTGAAGTATGAGATGAGTATTTTATGTTTGCTTTTGGGATAGCTCGGACAGGGAATTCTGCATTGGCAGTGCCTAGCACGCAGAGGTGTCTGAGTGACACTCTTTAAAGTGGCTTTTATGTAACGACTAAAGTGACTTTCGCAAGGTTGAGTGACTTAAGTGATTTAAGTCATCTCAATGAAAGATTAAGTCGTGACCATTAGATCATGAGATCCAAGATCTAATCTTGGCCATTGAGTTCTAGGGTTAAGGTTTTAATCATTAGGAGATTATAAAAGCACATCTAAGGAGAGTGAGAGGCACACAATGAGTGCATATGAGCAAGAGGGAGTTTTTCTCATGTACTCGTGTCTAAGTGGGATGGGCTGAGGAAAGAGTGCAAGGGTTTTTCTAGGGGTGTTTACTTGAATATCTTGTGCAACGTGTTATGGTTTCTTTGATTTAATGTGTGCAACGTGTTATGGTTTCTGTGATTTAATGCTTCCGCTAATTTTTGTGTTGGTTTCTGTGATTTAATGCTTCCGCTAATTTTTGTGTTGATAAACTAGCTTGTGCGTTTAATTAATGAAGTGATTTTATTTGGGATTTTTAGCTGGTGTTGGGTTCTGAATTTCAACATGGTATCAAAGCTGGGACTGTGACGAGGAAACCAGAATTGCACAAGATAGATTTTCCACGAGATTTTTTTTAAAATTTTGTGGGACTGTGACGAGGAAACCAGAATTGCACAATATAGATTTTCCACGAGATTTTTTTAAAAATTTTGTAGTTGCGGAGAAGGGTTAAACTAAAAATAAAAGCACTATATGCATCCATACAACATCGTACAGACTATACGAGCTGTACGCCATACATATCTGCATAGTCAGAGAGAGATCGGGTCGATAAAGGCTCGTGGGATGTGTGATTGGATCAGAGGATACATTGTAAATTGAGTGTTCTGCAGATTGATCCAGATCGATTGGATGAGTTAGTTGTGGGTGTGGACGACTGAGTGAGCAACCACCACTGCTGATGAGAATCGGGCTACAACTGTGAGGATTGGGTTGTAGAGACGAGGCGCAGTGGTAGAGCTCAGTTGAGCGAAGCATCATCCAGTGCAAGAGAACGTTTTTTGGAGGTGCCAAAAAGAAAAGAAGCCACCGGCTGGGGCGAGCATGGACGTGGAGTGGATGCTGCATAGGTCACAACGACAGCTGAATTGAGAGGTGCAGGCAGAGAAAGAAGAACGACATCAGGGCCCGAGCCCTGGGACAACTGCGGGCTAAGGTAGCTGCTCTGACAACAGAGTGAAACGACAGAGAGAGGGAGAAGCGACGACTGGTGAGTACAACCGCCAAACCAACCACCACGATAGTTGGACATGAAGAAGGTTGGCCACGTGGGGCAACAACCGGTAGTGAAATAAAACTGCCAAGTGGAAGATTCGACAGGTGGAGTCGCCAACAGGCAGTTCCTGCGTGAAAGGAGAACACAAATGCGAGCGGGGTCAAGCTAGGAAGCCAGTGAATAAAAGAACCGACTGCAATGGTTGTTGTGGGAGACAACATACAACTTTGGAGGTAGTCCATGCTGAGGACACATGAGCTAAGGTGAAGAGCCAGTCGAGTGGTAGCGTGAGATGAAAACAAAGAAACAACTATGAGAGTGAGGATTGGCGCCAACTGGGAGACTAGAGCAATGAAGCAGAGAAAACAGTGACTGGAGGGCCAACAATCAGCCTAACTTGTCGAGTAGTGTTGGGAATCCCAGCAGGGCATCTAGACAACCCAACAAGGCATTCGAGCAACCCATAGAGGTCTGGGCAGCCCTTGGGCAGGTCCGAGCAACACCCAGGGAGCGGGCAATAGGAAAGTGCCTTGGGCAGTGGGAAGGGAGACTGGGAAGCAGGCTGAGATAGCTGGGCAACGCCCATACAGGCTCCAGGCAACCCAGAAAAAGACCTGGAGTTGTAGGAGGCTGCAGGCATCCTCGAGATGCTTTGGGCAGGGGTCTAGGTAGCGGGAAATAGGTTTGAGAGGTCAAGTTTGAGTAGGTTTCCGAGATGGTAACATTGGGGATGAGTTGTGGAAAGTGACTCATATCTCCATATAACGAGAATGCGGTTGATGTTCCTTAATTATTAAGAGAAAAAATCAGACTATTGTGGTACTAGTACCATGCATGTAGTGAAGGGGGTTGGATGGGTGATATTTCAACTAGAGTCAAGAGGATCTATAGAGGTGGCATGAGTGATGTGTGTCCCAGGGATGAATTTTCTCTCAGTATCAGCGTTGGAGGACATGAGGTATGCAGTTACGTTCGCGGATGGACAAGTACTCATACGTTTAGAGAGAGAAGATATCGAGGATGCAGTGATGAGGCTTGGCATCAGGGAGGGTATGATGTACATGGTGCTGGGACATCCTATAGTGGGGTCCAAGGGGATCTTGTATCGTAGATAAGATCAGAGTGCATCAGAGGTAGCAGGAGGGTCTTCTAGTTTATAGGGAGCAGCTACAACAACAACAGATTTGATGGTGTCAGACATTGATCTAGGAGGAGGTTCTTCCAGAAGTAACTTCCTCACTAAGAGGGAGTGTTATATTTTGGGGTATCTCAGACATGTACTTCTGCATTGGCGGTGCCTGGGTGACACTCTTTAAAGTGGATTTTATGTAATTACTAAAGTGAATTTTGTAAGGTTGAGTGACTTAAGTGATTTAAGTCATCTCAACGAAAGATTAAGTTGTGACCATTAGATCATCAGATCCAAGATATAATATTGGCCATTGAAATCTAGGGTTATGGTTTTAGTCATTATGGGATTATAAAAGCAGATCTAAGGAGAGTGAGAGGCACACAATGAGTGCATAGGAACAAGAGGGAGTCTTGATCATGTAATTGTGTCTAAGTGAGAAGGTAAGGAAAGAGTGCATGGGGTAATGAGGGTGATAGCAACCAAGTGGGATAGGATATCAACTATAGCATTGTAATCCTCTGATGGGCCATTATCCCAGGACGAGAGCTCAAGCATAATAAAACTCAGAATTAGTTTTCCCGCAAGGGTTTTTCTAGGGGTGTTTACCCGAATATCTTGTGTAATGTGTTATGGTTTTTGTGATTTAATGCTTCCACTATTTTTTTTGTTAATAACCTAGCTTGTGCTTTTAATTAATGAAGTGATTTAATTTGGGATTTTTATCTAGGTGTTGGGTTCTAAATTTCAATATTTTATTGGTAACTTGTATGGTTTACCATCTCCAATGCTACTGTTGAATAAATAAGTAATAAATACTCCCATTACAAGATCTATTGATACAATAATGACTTGTGATTCTGGGATTGGCTAGGTAGTTGACCTTGTTTTTTCGTTTTCGAACAATATGAGCATAAACTTTATGTTTCTTAAATTTGCATGATTTCCTTGCGCTATGGATGGATGATATTGATCCATTATCATTCTTTAAGAGATGGAAACTTGATTGAGATAGAGATTGGTGACTTTCAAATCCTCTCATTCTTCATTCTTCCACTTCCATGGTGTTTCCGTGACATTTCCCTTGATTACTACGAAGGTAAAGTACTTGTATTGACTTCATGTTCCCTTGAGTTCTTATGGTGTCAATAAGATATTCTCAGAGTTTGTAGCTACAACTTTGAAATAAAGGAGAAACTATTTCAGTGACCAAGTCTTTGTTATGATAAATTTAAAGGTTTGATGTAGAACTATTTGAATTAATGAGTTTCAAGTAACACTAGCCTAATTAATTTTCCTCTTTTGATGGATAGGAGTTACCGGTACAAGTAATATATATATATATATATATATATACTGATTTTAGAGTATTTTATTCACAGATCTACCACTTTTTGTTGCATATTTGAAGTGTTTAGTCACAGATTACAATGGCCAAAGGATGATTTTATTTTATTTTCGCCTATACATCTAAACTTTACTTTTTTTCAAGTGTTCAAGGGAAAAAATCTGCATAATGTTAGAGATTTCAGTGAGTATATTGTGCAGATTTGAAGATTTTTGCAAGGCATACTTGAATATTTTAAACTTCAAGTCACTAGGAATTCCCCTCTATGGCTAGCAAGCACTAGCTCAAAGCGATAGGGACCATGTGAGATGACATCAACACTTTCCCTAGGTGTTCATTTGATTTTATTGGGACTAAATTCCCCAAGGGAAATTTGGAGTGATAAGACACATAATCTACTTTTGAGAGACAAATGAACCTTGCTTGGGAGAGGTGTATAATGGAATAGATCATATACAATGCTGGAGTAGATAAGGGATCATCAATGCAAAAGAGTTGGACTCAAAAGAAGCATTAAATGATCAAATTAAGGAAATTGTGACCAGAAGATGGAATAAAATAACGACCACATTAACACCTTTTGGCCTTTACATTGAATACCAAGTATTATCATGTAGATGTCTTGTCACAATCAAGAAGGAAAGCACCACATAAGGTAGGAAGTGATCCTAGGATATAAGAACACCTTGAAGAACTTAGTTATAGAACCCAAAGTCATAATGGAGGTTCCTCATTAGTTTCCCACATTTGTATCTACAAAGGGTATATATGCAGATGTTGACGACGTGGAGGATAAGAAGACCATGGATCCAATTAAATAATGGAACTACCGTTGTCTGGACACCAATCATATCCACTTTAGCTATCAAGCTTTTATTGAAAGTTTCTAGTAACTCATCAACTGGGATACGATAAGATACGATAAACTAAGATAATTGTATTAATGTCCGAAAAATGACCACAAAAGTAGGTTAATGTGATTGTTAGGTACAATGATGTCCATATAAATAATGAGAACTAAAGCGGTTCCTATATAAAAGCAAGATGCAAAAAGTAAAATAAGAGTCTAACCTAGAACTAGGAAAGAAAACTCCGAAGATGGAGGGACGATCCTGGACAGAGCTGTACAAGGTGAGTGGATATAGAATCTATGATACCCATGGTACAAGCCTATCTTGTTCCACTAGAACCATCTCTCCTAACATTCGATGCCAAATGAAGGAAGCTCAAAATAGATGTCTGCCTAGAAGAAGAAGTGGAAGAGGAGTTGGACTAAGTGTTGTGTTGTTGCTTAGAAGGGAGAGCTCATTGCTGTGGTATGGAAGATATCATTTGGCTACTGGTCTGTTTGCTAATGTGAGGTTTGGACTGGCAGTGCCATTGGAGTCTCACGAAAGTATAAATAGTGCTCTGAGTCTGCATTGATCTGGGGTTAGGGACATGATTGATATCCATTTGTTGCTTGGTGCCCTTAATAGATGGGAGCACCATAAAGAAGGAAGTGATCCACTGTTTGGGAGATGGTCCAGGATGTGGGTGTGGCTAGAGGGTGAGAGAGTAGAGGCGAAGGGTCTCCTGTTAGATTTTACTGCATCTCAGGTCTGGTATAATGTTTCCACAATTATACACAAATTTACCCAATTTGAACTGTAAACATAAACAAATTGAGATGCCTAACTATATTAGCACACTGGAAGATAAATTAGAAATTAGATCATACACAGGTACACATAAATTTCAATCCCAAAATCATGTTCTTAAACAAATAACCAATGGGCTCCCGTACCAGGGACAATGGCCCAATATTGACACAAGGAAAATGCCAAATACACTTACAAGGAACATCTGAAACCCTCCTTGGTTTCATTGCCACAACCTAGTCAAATCAGTTGCTGTAACACACCTGTTACAACCCTCAAACAACTCTCAAGACTTCTGCTAGTCTGTTGTTCTAGTTCACCAGAGTCACCCTCAAGCTGCTTCAATATTTTGCTATACTTGTACCTCAAGTATTGCTACTATACTGGTTGTTACAACATTAAACCTTGATTGTTACGCCCCCCAACAACTCTCAACCTTCTGCTGTAACAATCCTCTGTACTTGTTGTACCTACACAATCTTCCTAGGCATCTATGACAACCTTCCACCTTGCTGTGGCATCCCTCTACTTTGCTGTCCAATCTTACCCACAAGAGGCTGCCTCAACTCCAGTAGTTAGAAAGACCTTCTACCCTCCTTCACTAGTGTCCAAAGTTCCCCTTGAAGACTATTGTTACAACCCTAAACTATGTTGACTGTTTGTGCTGTAACAACCCTTTTCCCACTGCTGTTTCAACCCCATAAATGCCTAGAATTTGGCTCTCTTGCAGGCCTAGTCTCCTGAACAAAATCAACACCCCGATGTTACTTATTTTCACTGTCCAACACTCCTGCATCCTCTCAAAACAATCCTCCCAGGCCTATGAATTACTTGTTTCCTTAGGCCGAACCCTTAGCAGCCTCCTCAAACCTATAGCTACCTTCTATACTAGGCCGAGCCTCTCAAGACCGTAGATGTAACCTATTTTCCTTGGGCCGAGTCACCAAGAGAGAAGGAAGAGCTTCCCTAGGGCTGCAGATAGGATCTCCTAGCTACCCAACACACTTCTACAATCCTGTAGCTGCTTCCCTTGACTCACCGAGCTCTCTTGTCCTTGGTACATACCCAAAACACAAAAAATTACAATAGACTAGAGCCTTACGACCTCCTCCATGGTTGGACCTACCGCCACAACACTTGGAATGAATTTTCCAAGCTCTCCACACACAATGAGAATGTCACAATGACATCTCTTGTTTACATACAAGGCTAGAAGTCAAATTAGAAGCCCCTCCACAAGTCAACACCAATTTAGGCTTTCTTTGTGGGTGTGAAGCCCCATCACAAACCCACAAAGCCCATCGCCAATCCCCTGAAGCCCCAACTTCATTCCAAGCGAGTTTTCACCCAAACAAATGTGTGATGTGGTGCCCACGATGATTCCTACGTGCTTGGCACTTAGGAAATGTGAGAATACCTGCCCGAAGCTACACAAATAGACACTCACTCTTAGCGAGGGAGGTATTCTCACCACACTCCATAATCACATGGAAGTATCTTTGTCTCCCATACTGGAAGTAACTCTTCTTATGAAACTGGAAGTAACTTTGCCTCCCACACTAGATCCTCTACTACAAATTCTCTCCAATCCACCTGATTGGCTGCCCCCTCTGTCACTGAAGAAAACCTACTCTCCAATCCTCATGATTGGTTGCACACTCAATCATTAAAGAAAATCCTGCAGTATGGCATGATCTATCCCTTGAAGACACCCTTCTCCTAGAAGCCTCCCTCTTCTGAGCATCATGTTGTTGGTAGCCAATTCACATTTTTCTATTGTTTTATAAGCTGCCTACACCGATGTTTTGCAAACTTCAATTTTTTGTCGCAATTTTCAAATAGACGACATTTTTATTTTTCTGCGACATTTACATATTCACCTCCGTTTTGTTTTCACGACTGTAAGCGTGAAAACTTAGTCTTTCGAAGTCGATTTTAAAATCACTATCTGAACTGTCGTTATATTTTGTCGATATGCCTATTGCGCTTACCTTTTATTTATCATTATACAACTGGAAAGATCCTTTGATCGGTACTCATGCTTCGATTGATTGTGTGATTTGGTTTCATTAAGTGTGTAATGCATTGGTATTTGGATTGGCTTTTTATTTGACCTACTTGACCTTTGGTTTCATAAAATACATGGGTATTATGATTAAATCTCTCATATATATCTTTTTAATATCATGCCTATGTTAATGTTTTCATAACTATTGGTTGGTTGATTATATGAATATCCATTGGCACATTGGTTAAACTATTGGTTATATGAGCTGATACATTGGCGCATAATTGAGTTTGGTATTGGTTTTAATTTGATTGATTTATGGCTTAAAACTTTGGCACAATGTTGATTGCACGTTGGATTATACACTCACCATTGTTTTCATTGGTCGGCCAATTGATATGACTGTTGAACTATGCTATAATGGGTTGAACTACTATGTAAATCGGCAACTGTACTTTGGCAATTACTATTTTGCATGGCAGAGATAAGCTCCACCACCTTTGCACGATGGCATTTATGCCTATCCCTTTTGCCCGTTCACTTCTGTTAGCTCGGGTAGCTCTGCTCCTATGTGTGTTGTGATCCAAACCCTCGGCTTACCATGTGCTCGGCTCCATGGCACCAGTCGTGCGAATCGAGCCAAACGACAACCAGGCCCTGTTAATGTTTGACAATGCCTGCCAAGACTTGGAGGAAAACGAATGGCTCACCTTCGTGCAACGATTTGAGGGTTTTAATCTCTGTGTGGCACGACAGTTTGCCATGACGTTTGATGGCTGTAGAGCCAAGGTGGGCGACATCTAGTTGGAAATCGATGAGAAATTTATTAGCTCTGCTACATGGTTACCTGCCACAGGACAACGTTGGTTTAAGAATTGTAAGGTCGAGGAGGTTCCATGGACGCTGCTGTTTGTCTCGCGCAAAGTCACCTCTTGTGACAGAGGTATGCCCATCTCTACGCTTAAACCACGATGGCACAATACTTTGATGGTAGTCAAGCAGTTCGTGACCTATGAAGGTCGATACAGACTCGTTTTCCTCTACCACCTGCGTTTGTTAATGGTTTTTATGGGATACTCGTTGAATATGCCCTTTTACTTTCATCGTAGCCTATATAAAATGTCTAAAAAGTTTAAAAGGCAAAAGGCTGACAGTAGCCTGTTCCACTATGGGCTTATCAAACTAATTGTTGTGTATAATTTGAGTTTGCATGGTGATAACTGGAGAGCCTTCATCGCTCGTAATGGTTTTGAGGATTTAGACCCTGTCCCGGTTGACAAGCCTGTGGTAATTGAAACCAAGGCCGAGCCGCCTGTACCCTTACATGTTCTACTTCCTAAACCCTCGGCCGACCCTGGTGTTGACTTACCAGACATTGGAAATGAGAAGTCCGAGGCTATTAAAAGGCCTTTGAGCAAAAATCCCAAGGCAAACCTTACTGCTAATGCCAAGGGTAAAAAGAACGCTCGTTTGATTTCAAGGATGGCCAAAAACAAACCTAAACCCTCTGCCAAGACAAACCCTATCATTCTAAGTGAGGATTCCGACTCTAATGTTGAACGTTTTCTAGCCAGCGAGTACCCTTACTCGCAGGGTTTATGTCCCAAACCACCTTACGATTTCGTGACAAATCTTCCCCCTTGACTAAGAAACGACCCTAGCTACCCTGGTATTAAGCTGCCTAACGAAACCCTCAGCAATGTGATCAAACCCTCGCCTGCTCTTTCAAACCCTACACAGTCTACCTGTGACCAATGTGATTTATGGTTGGAACGATACTATATTGATGTTCCCATACTCCAATCAAAAATTCAATTGCTGGAAGATCAAATTGCAGTGTTGTCCAATCAAAGAAACCATCTCCAAGCAATTGATAAGAAACATAAGACAGCAGGCTCGATCCTTTTCAAAAACGTTGAATCGGCTACGGCAGTTATCAACTCCAAATTGGCATGATCAAGCCGTCTCGTCGCCATACAGGTATGGATTTTAATATCGTTTTAGTTGTGTGAGTGAACAGGTTGATATAACGATTTGTATTATGTCTTCGAATAACTCTGTTTACATTTTGAATCGCTCTGTTATAATGTGTGCATCCTATATATAGTTTTGCTTTGAATAAAAACAAATTTCGATCTGATATATGATTTGATCATTCCCAGTATATCCATCGATATATTTTGATTGGATTTGAATGGTTTTCGTTTGGAATTGATTGATTGGTTTGCCCGATTGAGTTAATGAAATTATTGGTTTGCTTTCAGTTGAATTCGTTTTGTATCCATTTCGAACAGGAAGTTTTTCACGATCAATTTAGAATGTGATTCGTTTGGATTTGATTTCGTTATGATCCATATGCTGTGGTTGGTAAACGATTTTATTGAGTTTGGTTGTTACGATATGTCATGTAATCTTCTTAGAACAGGAATGCAACTCTGTTCGGTTTCAATTCAAAAAGAACGACTCTGTTTTTATAAAAACAATATGCTCATTTAAGTCTGTGCAAGTGCGCCCGAATCATGGAATGGATTCGATTCATAACAACTATGCTAAACCCCAGCCGATTGATTTGCTTGATTAGATTGCTGTTAGTTCGATCATTTTTACGAGTTGGATTTCGATTGTAATTGCTACTCTGTTCGATTTTAAATTTGTAAAACGAATTGGTCAAACCCGGTTATGATTCGTTTGATTGGAACGATTTTGATCAAAGTCAATCGATCTTGTTTACCCACTGTGCAATAACAAACGACCGGATATCTATTACGAACTTTGTTACTAATTGATTGATCTCATTACGATTTCGTTTGCAGACA
>ML787921.1:307444-318957 GCA_009831015.1 Picea engelmannii | reverse complement strand
TAGGTCTGTAGATTTAGATTTTTATTATTTTCTTTAACAAATATCATTCTAACTTGTTCATTTTTGGTCCTTTTCAGGTGAATTCGAATTGCATGGGATTTGATGGACAGTCTAGAGGATATTTGTGTGTCTAGTTTTATTTTGGTTTCCTAGTTTAGTTGAAATTGGGATATCTTCCCAGATTTTATGTAAACAGTTTTTTTAACTGCCACAGGGAGGTTTTACCCTGTGGAAAACTTATAAATACTTATTATTTTTGTAATAAGGGGCACCCTCACTTATGGGAGAACTAGGCTATGGAATTCTAATACAAACTGAGACAGAAGTTGATGTTCTGCTACAACTTTCGCTTTCATAATATCAATCTTTTGTTTCATGTTTATGCTTATCAATTTGCATTTGATTAGTGACTACTTTAGATATCATTGTCTTCTGCAAAATGATATGATTTAATTAATATGATCCATGTCTGATTTCTTTCACTAATTTAAAAACACAACAATTACTTGGCTCAGTTTATGAATGACAGATTTCTCTTCTTCATCAATTGAATTATTTATGTATAGATCTTTGCATACTGGTTTACCTAATTGTAGACATTTATAAATTATATGATTGTTGTGATTTTTATGTCTCATTTGTCCTGTAAACAAACTTGAAGAGCATCGCAGCTATCGTTTACGAGAAGCTTCTGGATTATTCGGTGCAGGTTTCCTCCCTCTGATCTGCTAACACAGTCATCATACACAGGGCAAACCTGGAGCGTTTCCAGGTCAGTTTGTTATTTATTCGTTTATTATATTAGTAGTTTAGTTAGATATATGTTTTAGTTTAGATTAGTAATTAGAATTAGTATATTAGTAGTTTAGTTTAGTTAGTTTATGTTTTATCTCTGTTCATAAAATTATAAAATCAACAAAAAATATCTGTCTCTGTCTTAGGGCAGAATGCAAATGAGTTTTTCAGGTTTTATTCAAATCTGTAAATTGTAGATATTGTACATTTTGTGAATAAGTTATATTTCAGTTAGTAGTTAGTTATTTAATTAGTTTGAGTTAGTTTAGTATGAGATAGTAGATTGTATATATAGAATAGTTAGATTAGTTAGTTTGTTTTAATAGTTAGTTTTTAGTTAGATTAGTTTATTAGTTAGTTTTAGTTAGTTTTAGTTTGGTTTGTTTTATTTGTTTTTAGTTAGATTAGTTAGTTTAGATTAGTTTTATTTTTGTTTTCTTAGGACCTTAGATCGGCTAACGGATCCGCTAAACCCATCAGGGTGGTTCATCCCAAATGGCTTGGGTTATTAGACAACCCCGGACCGGTTCCACTCTTCTAGTTGACGGACGGTCGATTTCGCCTGTCAAAAAATGGCGCTAGAAGGAGGGCCTGAACTTAATTAATGGCACGAGGCAGTCGCAAGACTCCTCCACCCCCTAATCACTCACCTATAGTGACTAGAATCCATTCAAATGATAATATTCCCCCTCAAACAAAAACTACTTCAACCGAAGATCCATAGATCACAGTTGAGCCAACAACCCCTAATCCTACTGGTGGTGACATACAAGAGATTGTTCGTCAATCTATTATTAAAACACATAGTGCCTTAGCCCGTTTGAGGCAACCAAACCATCCCTGGGGTCAACCTTTAGACTTCTCTGATATCAGAGAACAATTAGGTGACACTAACCTCACTGTGAATCCCACAGATCCAAACTTAAATCCTGCTGCAGGAGGATCTGGGATACCTCCTTCACCACCTCCATCATCTCCTTCCTCTTCTAGAGGAGATTCCTCTGACGTAGGTAATTCCCCTTCTCAGCCTTCCACACCCACTACCCCAATGGCAAATCAGAACAACCCTGCTAGACCCTGGTTGGACCAGGATGCCGTAGCTATACCTGGAGCTCAACATCCTTTACCTAAGCATCCGGAGAAATGGCTTCCCAAGTTTGACCCTGACTCAAAATAGATCGCTGAAGATCATATAAAAAATTTCATGTTAGCCATAAGACTCCGCAATGTCGAACATGAAGACGTTGTCTGTAGGTTGTTTCCTTATACTTTCGAGGGTAATGCATCCACATGGTACTTTTCCCAACAACCCCATATCATCGTGTCTTGGGAAAAATTTGAGTCATTCTTTTTGGAAAAGTTCGGAGACAACAAGCCTCCGGAAGTCCTAGTTATGGATCTTTCAAGCTTAAAAATGAACCCAAAAGAAAAAGTTAAAGACTTTAATCAAAGATTCTTAACACTCAAAAACCGAATCCCTGCAGATTCTATGCCTTCTGAGAGTCTTATTATAGCTTACTACACTAAAGATTTGCATCAGAGTAAATCTATTTGGGTTAAACGATCTAAGAAAGCCACATTGTTAGAGGCCTTCGAGGAGGCCAACCAGATCGAAAAATACATACTTAGTCTTAAAGACTCTACTAGCAACGAACCTGAGACTAGTTCTTCTTCCAAAAAGAAGATTGAAATACTCCCCAGACCCACTCAAAGTAAAACACAACCTGAAAACTCTGATTTGGAAAACTTAACCAAAGTTGTTCAAAAATTGTCAAATCAAGTTATAGACTTGAAAAGGTCAATTGAAGAAGCTTCCTCGAGTAAAGGGCCCTATAAACCTCCTTTCCGAAAGCCTTTTCCTACCAACCGACCTAAGCCAATCACCGAAGGCCTAAATCTAGAAAGTTTGCAATGTGCCCTTCAAACAATTCTAGAAGCCCAGGATAACTTGATGCCTCCTGAGATTCCTGAGGAGGTAGTTGAACAAGAGACAGTTCAAGAAGAAGAGTCTTCCCCGAACATTTTTGGACACTTCTCGGATAACATCTTCCAAGCCAACTTCGAGACAGTTCATCCTTATAACACTAGGAGTAAGACGACAAACAAACCTTCTTCCGAAAACACTACAACTTCGCCTCCAAAGCAATCTAAATCAATTGAGCCTAAACATAGTAATGTGAACCCTAAATTAGATTATGATGTTGTTGAAGATCTTAAAAAGTTAAGGGCTAACATTTCTATTTATGAGTTATTGAAGTTTCCATTTTTGTTACAAAAAATGTTGCAAAATATTTCAGAAAACGACAAGAATGGTATTTTTAATGGTAACAAGGTTGTGCAAAGCAAAGTCCCCCAGAAGACTTCCACTAAAAATAATCCTGATCCTCAAGATAAAGGAAGCCTTCCTGTAAGTAATGTAAATAATGTAGATAAAGTAGCTTTAGAAAATGCGAGTAAAAATCCACAAGCTACCACTCTTAGTACTCGCAAAAATGTACCTCCTTTCCTATTAACTTTCGAGATTTTTAATAGAAATGTGCATAATTGTATGATAGACTCAGAAGCATCATCCAATGTGATGCCTTGGTCTGTTTTCCAAAAGATAAATGCTGAAGTTGAACCATTGACTTTAAAAATCATACAACTTGATCGAACAAATGTTAATGTCACAGGTGAACTAAAGAATGTGCTTATTAGATTATCGTCTAACCCCAAGGTTCATCAAGTTATTGATATAATTGTTGTGGATATTCCAGAAGTGTATGGTATGTTTTTAAGCAGGGACTGGTCGGAGCAGCTACATGGTTATTTCGCAACATATTGGTCCCATCTATGGCTTCCAGAGAACGAAAAGCCTAATAAAATCAGAGTAAATCGTGAGCGCCACCTTAAGTTCACGGTCACTGATTTGAACGATCCCAACGAACCATATACACCTCCTACTACTTCACCCGAAGTACAATGAATGGACACCTTCTTCCGAAATTTCATGGCCGAGGCTTCACCTATCACCAATCCAGAACAAAAGTCCGAGATTTTGGCATATATGCAGCCAACAGCTTCCACACAATGATCCCATGTACCCAATGCAAATCAAATTTGGTCTCTGTATTTCGACGGGTCAAAATCCAAAGAAGGAGCTGGAGCAGGCTGCATCATTATCGATCCGACAGATAACAAAACATTGATAGCATGTAGGTTGGAATTTTAATGCACTAACAATACTGCAGAATATGAGGCTTTACTGCAAGGTCTCAGAAAATCTTTGGATATGAACATTCAAAATTTAACCGTCTTTGGCAACTCTGAAATAGTGGTTAGACAGGTAAGAGATTCTATCCACCGTCTTTCTCCGCATCTCAAAAGCTACCAGTCTGAGGTATGGAACTTAATGAATAAATTTTCTTCTTTCAATATAAATTCCATTCCTAGGTTGAACAACTCTGAAGCAGATTTATTAGCTAATGTAGCTTCTAAACTTCTTCCTGCAGAAGGCTTATCCCCAGACGCATTTTCAGTTGAGTTGCTGTTTCGGCCATCTATTCCCGACAACATCACAAACTGGAGAGTATTTGACGATGATCGGCGGATTATTAACTTTCTGCACATGGAAGAAACCTTTCAAGGCGCGGTGATAGATGAATGCACGCACGACGACAACTTGCACGATTTCATGGTAATACTTGATCCGAAAACTCCTGAAGATCTATCGGATATGGTAAACTCGATCCCAAAATCTGTAGTTAGATTAGAGAAGTTTTATGATTTTGAAGATAAATTTAAAAAGACGGTCAACTGTAAAACCAATAGTTCCTCATTGTCTTATGAGAAAGTAAACTTAGGAACTAATGAAAATCCTCAGTGCATTAATCTAGGATTGGGATGTTCTCGACAAGAAAAAGCTGCATTCATTAAATTGTTTAAAGAATTTAAAGATGTCTTTGCATGGACGTATGATGACCTCAAAACTTTCGACCCTAATATCATACAACATGTCATCCCGATGAAGCCCCAAACCTTACCCTTCCAACAAAAACTGAGGAAAATGCACCCTAAACTAGAACCGACCGTTCAAAAAGAATTGACTAAACTCCTTAATGCTAAAATAATTTTTCCTGTTAGGCACACTCAATGGGTTTCCAACCTCGTCCCAGTCCGGAAGAAAAATGGGGAAATTCGACTTTGTGTCGATTTCCGAAACCTCAACAGAGCGTCTGATAAAGATAATTATCCTATCCCACCTATGGAACAGATCCTTCAATAGGTATCTAGTTCCGAGAGGCTATCCTTACTAGATGGTTTCTCTAGATACAACCAAGTCCTGATGTCTCCACCAGACCAACTAAAAACCACCTTCCGTACTCCGTGGGGCACTTATGCTTATCGCAAAATGCCCTTTGGATTGATTAATGCCGGTGCCACCTTTCAGAGAGCAATGGACATTGCTTTCCGAGGCTTAATCAATCAGTCCGTCGTAGTTTACTTAGATGATGTGACTGTATTTTCTAAAAACAAAAACGATCATTTAGCTCACTTACTAGCCGTCCTACTGCGATGTCGTAAATACGACATCTCCTTGAACCCCAAAAAGTCAATCTTTGCAGTAGAACAGGGTAAACTCCTAGGATTCATTGTGTCTCATGAAGGGATGATTATTGACCCCGAAAGGACTCAAGTGATCGCAAAACTTCTCCCTCCTACATCCAAAAAGTCCATGCAGTCTTTCTTAGGCCAGATTAACTTCGTGAGAAGATTTGTCCCCAGCTTCTCCGAAATGGTCAGGCCTTTACAGAACCTAATTAAGAAAGACACCCAATATCACTGGGGACCCCTAGAAAACCAAGCGTTTAATGTGATAAAGAAGGCCATAATAGACGCTCCGTCTCTCATGAGCCCAGCTTTTTCTCAAGACTTTACACTGTACACTTTTGCTTCTGACTGTTCCTATGCCGCCGTCCTAACCCAAAAGAATGCCGAGAATAACGAAGTACCCATCGCCTTTATGAGATCCTCTTTCAAAGGCGCTGAACTTAATTACCCAGTGGTAGATCGGCAAGCCTACGCTGTTTTCAAAGCAGTTAAACACTTCCGGTCCTATCTTTTGAAGTCAAGGACGAAAGTCATTGTCCCTTACCCAGCCGTGAGGAGCTTGTTAGTGCAAAAAGAACTAGGAGAGAAGAGATCCAACTGGGTCACCTCCTTGCAGGAGTATGACTTAGAAATCACCCCGACTCAGATTGTGAGAGGCCAAGGGTTATGTAAGTTGGTTGTTGATTCGAAATTAGGACAGCAAGAAGAAAGCGATACATCAAACCTAGGGAAAAGCGATCAAAGTGTAATCTGTTGCGCACAAAACTCTGTTAGTCCTTAGTACGACGATATTAGATTCTGTCTTGAACATGGATCGCCCCCCCGTCACCTAGAACCCTCCAAAAGAAGAGCGTTGAGATTAAAGTCTTCCTCCTTTCATCTGGTTAATGGTATCCTGTTTCGTCAAAATTTTGACGGCGTACTGATGCGTTGTCTTGAAAAGGATGAAGCAGGGAAGGTCTTGCTCGAGTTGCATGCAGGAAAAGCTGGTGGTCATTTTGGTGGTGACACCACTGCTCATAAAGTTCTAAGAGCCGGTTATTACTGGCCGACACTTTTTAGAGACGCCCATGCCTTGTGTTGTAAATGAATCATCAGTCAGAAAGCATCAGGGAAGTTACAAAAACCAACCTTTCTTTTGCAGCCCATTACGGTAGATTCTCCTTTCCAGCAATGGGGCCTTGATATCATAGGTCCTATCAACCCTCCATCCTCGCAACAACACAAGTTTATTGTGACAACCATGGATTACTTTACTCGATGGTCTGAAGCTGCTGCGCTAAGAACTATCAACACCAGTCAGGTTATTGCCTTTCTAAACTCGAATATTATCACTCGCTTCTGTATCCCTGACTGTTTGGTCTTTGATAATGCCTCTTACTTTTCCTCTCTTGAGATGACTGAGTTCTCTTTGGAAAAGGGAATTAAGCTGAAGTATTCTACAAGTTACTACCCCCAGGGCAACGGATTGGTAGAATCAACAAACAAGAACTTGATCAAAATAATCAAGAGAATGGTGGTTGAAAATCACAAGAATTGACACACTGCGTTGCTGAATGCGTTGTGGGCTGATAGGGTAACACCAAAAGCCGCTATAGGTAACTCCCCATTTTTTCTCGTTTATGGCAGAGAAGCCATTCTTCCACCTCACATTCTTCTTCCTTCGCTACAGTTGTCACAAAAAGTCCAAGAAGAAGGTTGTCCCTCTTTAGAAAGCCGAATTAACGCTTTGATGAAGCTAGAAGAGGTTAGAACCCAAGCTAAAAGAAAGTTAGATCAACATCAACAATTGGTTAAAAGCTGGTTCGACTCTAATTCTGCTTCTGATAGGAATTTTGAAGTAGGCGATCTCGTCCTGAAATGGGACAAACCACACGAGGGAAAGGGAGAGCACACAAAATTTCAAAATCTGTGGCTTGGACCATTTTTAATTGCTGAAAAGTTGGGTCCCAGTTCTTTTCGAGTGCAGAATCTTGAAGGGCAGCTTGACACCTACCCGGTGAATGGTCAATCCCTGAAGAGATATTTTGCTTGATAACTACCCTTGTATATTATATACATACTTTGCTTTTAATTTGCGTTTTCGTTTGTTTTTGGTTTTTGTTTTTTCTTTGAATTTATCAGTTTGTGTTTTGAACATGCACACTGAACTATTCAGAAAAAGACGAAAAGAAATTTCCTTCGCTGAAATAACTTCTGAAAAATTTGTACAAACATCAATGGTATATTGCTGAAGTTTATATCTGTGTTGGAAAAGTCTGTGGTTTGAAAGAAGTTTACCAATTTCGATCTCTGAGTAAAGTTCGTCATGATCATCCATTATCTTTTTACGCTGTCCCTATTCCGTAAAGGAATGACTCAGACGATGTCTCCCTGCCCTAGGAAGTTGTTTTTCTAAATAAAACGTCTCTGGATTTAAATAATGGACAGTCTAAAAAATTCTGATGAGGTTTGAAAAAAAATGTTAAAAATCATGATTTTCAGCGTCACCCCGTTCAACTATATATATATATATATATATATATATATATATATAAAGACAAAACAAAATAAATTATGAATATGAGCTATGGGAAGTGCTTGTAAACCCACCGGGATGCTGAACAGGTCTGCTGGCAGCGGGTAAATGCATGCATGGAACCAAGACAACTTCGCCGAGGTACTGAACAGGCCTGCTGGCAGCGAAGCAATGTCGGGTATACGAAAATTTGCAAAAAAGAAACCTCTTTAATGTCCTTTATTCTGATCCAGAACTTCTTGGTCAGGATACAGATGTCAGAGTGGGTTAAATGGCAACCCTGTCGAGGCTATGGACGCCTGCTGGCAGCAGTGGCTATGCCAACAGTATTGAAGATTTTATCTTTAACATCATGACTTGCTGATCTTAAGATTGTAATCAATTTTCATCTTTTAAAACACCGATGGAAAAGTTGGTTAATGATGATGTTTATACTATTTTCTGGTTGTTATTCTTTAGTTGAAATTTTCTTTGCTGTCCTAATCTAAATTTGTTTCTTTTGACAGAGATAACTGCTTCTACTAGTGTGTCGCCATTGTTGGTAGCCAATTCACATTTTCTATTGTCTTATAAGCTGCCTACACCGATGTTTTGCAAGCTTCAATTTTTCGTCGCAATTTTCAAATAGACGACATTTTTATTTTTCTGCGTCATTTACATATTCACCTCCATTTTGTTTTCACGACTGTAAGCGTGAAAACTTAGTCTTTCGAAGTCGCTTTTAAAATCACTATCTGAACTATTGTTATCTTTTGTCGATATGCCTATTGCGCTTACCTTTTATTTATCATTATACAGCTGGCAAGATCCTTTGATCGGTACTCATGCTTCGATTGATTGTGTGATTTGGTTTCATTAAGTGTGTAATGCATTGGTATTTGGATTGGCTTTTTATTTGACCTACTTGACCTTTGGTTTCATAAAATACATGGGTATTATGATTAAATCTCTCATATATATCTTTTTAATATCATGCCTATGTTAATGTTTTCATAACTATTGGTTGGTTGATTATATGAATATCCATTGGCACATTGGTTAAACTATTGGTTATATGAGCTGATACATTGGCGCATAATTGAGTTTGGTATTGGTTTTAATTTGATTGATTTATGGCTTAAAACTTTGGCACAATGTTGATTGCACGTTGGATTATACACTCACCATTGTTTTCATTGGTCGGCCAATTGATATGACTGTTGAACTATGCTATAATGGGTTGAACTACTATGTAAATCGGCAACTGTACTTTGGCAATTACTATTTTGCATGGCAGAGATAAGCTCCACCACCTTTGCACGATGGCATTTATGCCTATCCCTTTTGCCCGTTCACTTCTGTTAGCTCGGGTAGCTCTGCTCCTATGTGTGTTGTGATCCAAACCCTCGGCTTACCATGTGCTCGGCTCCATGGCACCAGTCGTGCGAATCGAGCCAAACGACAACCAGGCCCTGTTAATGTTTGACAATGCCTGCCAAGACTTGGAGGAAAACGAATGGCTCACCTTCGTGCAACGATTTGAGGGTTTTAATCTCTGTGTGGCACGACAGTTTGCCATGACGTTTGATGGCTGTAGAGCCAAGGTGGGCGACATCTAGTTGGAAATCGATGAGAAATTTATTAGCTCTGCTACATGGTTACCTGCCACAGGACAACGTTGGTTTAAGAATTGTAAGGTCGAGGAGGTTCCATGGACGCTGCTGTTTGTCTCGCGCAAAGTCACCTCTTGTGACAGAGGTATGCCCATCTCTACGCTTAAACCACGATGGCACAATACTTTGATGGTAGTCAAGCAGTTCGTGACCTATGAAGGTCGATACAGACTCGTTTTCCTCTACCACCTGCGTTTGTTAATGGTTTTTATGGGATACTCGTTGAATATGCCCTTTTACTTTCATCGTAGCCTATATAAAATGTCTAAAAAGTTTAAAAGGCAAAAGGCTGACAGTAGCCTGTTCCACTATGGGCTTATCAAACTAATTGTTGTGTATAATTTGAGTTTGCATGGTGATAACTGGAGAGCCTTCATCGCTCGTAATGGTTTTGAGGATTTAGACCCTGTCCCGGTTGACAAGCCTGTGGTAATTGAAACCAAGGCCGAGCCGCCTGTACCCTTACATGTTCTACTTCCTAAACCCTCGGCCGACCCTGGTGTTGACTTACCAGACATTGGAAATGAGAAGTCCGAGGCTATTAAAAGGCCTTTGAGCAAAAATCCCAAGGCAAACCTTACTGCTAATGCCAAGGGTAAAAAGAACGCTCGTTTGATTTCAAGGATGGCCAAAAACAAACCTAAACCCTCTGCCAAGACAAACCCTATCATTCTAAGTGAGGATTCCGACTCTAATGTTGAACGTTTTCTAGCCAGCGAGTACCCTTACTCGCAGGGTTTATGTCCCAAACCACCTTACGATTTCGTGACAAATCTTCCCCCTTGACTAAGAAACGACCCTAGCTACCCTGGTATTAAGCTGCCTAACGAAACCCTCAGCAATGTGATCAAACCCTCGCCTGCTCTTTCAAACCCTACACAGTCTACCTGTGACCAATGTGATTTATGGTTGGAACGATACTATATTGATGTTCCCATACTCCAATCAAAAATTCAATTGCTGGAAGATCAAATTGCAGTGTTGTCCAATCAAAGAAACCATCTCCAAGCAATTGATAAGAAACATAAGACAGCAGGCTCGATCCTTTTCAAAAACGTTGAATCGGCTACGGCAGTTATCAACTCCAAATTGGCATGATCAAGCCGTCTCGTCGCCATACAGGTATGGATTTTAATATCGTTTTAGTTGTGTGAGTGAACAGGTTGATATAACGATTTGTATTATGTCTTCGAATAACTCTGTTTACATTTTGAATCGCTCTGTTATAATGTGTGCATCCTATATATAGTTTTGCTTTGAATAAAAACAAATTTCGATCTGATATATGATTTGATCATTCCCAGTATATCCATCGATATATTTTGATTGGATTTGAATGGTTTTCGTTTGGAATTGATTGATTGGTTTGCCCGATTGAGTTAATGAAATTATTGGTTTGCTTTCAGTTGAATTCGTTTTGTATCCATTTCGAACAGGAAGTTTTTCACGATCAATTTAGAATGTGATTCGTTTGGATTTGATTTCGTTATGATCCATATGCTGTGGTTGGTAAACGATTTTATTGAGTTTGGTTGTTACGATATGTCATGTAATCTTCTTAGAACAGGAATGCAACTCTGTTCGGTTTCAATTCAAAAAGAACGACTCTGTTTTTATAAAAACAATATGCTCATTTAAGTCTGTGCAAGTGCGCCCGAATCATGGAATGGATTCGATTCATAACAACTATGCTAAACCCCAGCCGATTGATTTGCTTGATTAGATTGCTGTTAGTTCGATCATTTTTACGAGTTGGATTTCGATTGTAATTGCTACTCTGTTCGATTTTAAATTTGTAAAACGAATTGGTCAAACCCGGTTATGATTCGTTTGATTGGAACGATTTTGATCAAAGTCAATCGATCTTGTTTACCCACTGTGCAATAACAAACGACCGGATATCTATTACGAACTTTGTTACTAATTGATTGATCTCATTACGATTTCGTTTGCAGACA
>ML787921.1:277753-306876 GCA_009831015.1 Picea engelmannii | reverse complement strand
ATTTTTGGTCCTTTTCAGGTGAATTCGAATTGCATGGGATTTGATGGACAATCTAGAGGATATTTGTGTGTCTAGTTTTATTTTGGTTTCCTAGTTTAGTTGAAATTGGGATATCTTCCCAGATTTTATGTAAACAGTTTTTTTAACTGCCACATGGAGGTTTTACCCTGTGGAAAACTTATAAATACTTATTATTTTTGTAATAAGGGGCACCCTCACTTGTGGGAGAACCAGGCTATGGAATTCTAATACAAACTGAGACAAAAGTTGATGTTCTGCTACAGCTTTCGCTTTCATAATATCAATCTTTTGTTTCATGTTTATGCTTATCAATTTGCATTTGATTAGTGACTACTTTAGCTATCATTGTCTTCTGCAAAATGATATGATTTAATTAATATGATCCATATCTGATTTATTTCACTAATTTAAAAGCACAACAATTACTTGGTTCAGTTTATGAATGACAGATTTCTCTTCTTCATCAATTGAATTATTTATGTATAGATCTTTGCATACTGGTTTACCTAATTGTAGAGATTTATAAATTATATGATTGTTGTGATTTTTATGTCTCGTTTTTCCTGTAAACAAACTTGAAGAGCATCGCAGCTATCGTTTACGAGAAGCTTCTGGATTATTTGGTGCGGGTTTCCTCCCTCCGATCTGCTAACACAGTCATCATACACAGGGAAAACCTGGAGCATTTCCAGGTCAGTTTGTTATTTATTCGTTTATTATATTAGTAGTTTAGTTAGATATATGTTTTAGTTTAGATTAGTAATTAGAATTAGTATATTAGTAGTTTAGTTTAGTTAGTTTCGGTTTTATCTCTGTTCATAAAATTATAAAATCAACAAAAAATATCTGTCTCTGTCTTAGGGCAGAATGCAAATGAGTTTTTCAGGTTTTATTCAAATCTGTAAATTGTAGATATTGTACATTTTGTGAATAAGTTATATTTCAGTTAGTAGTTAGTTATTTAATTAGTTTGATTTAGTTTAGTATTAGATAGTAGATTGTATATATAGAATAGTTATATTAGTTAGTTTGTTTTAATAGTTAGTTTTTAGTTAGATTAGTTTATTAGTTAGTTTTAGTTAGTTTTAGTTTGGTTTGTTTTATTTGTTTTTAGTTAGATTAGTTGGTTTATATTAGTTTTCTTTTTGTTTTCTTAGGACCTTAGATCAGCTAACAGAGCCGCTAAACCCGTCAGGGTGGTTCATCCCAAACGGCTTGGGTTATTAGACAACCCCGGACCGGTTCCACTCTTCCAGTTGACGGACAGTCGATTTCGCCCATCAACACATGTCTAGCCATCTCTACCCATGACACCCTCCTAACAATCTTGGGATATGCCTCTCTCCCATATGGACCTAAAGGTTGGATCCCACTAAGCGACTGACGCTCCCTCTGAATTCAAAATCCCTTTGAATCCACTGATTCCCTTTGAAGTTAGAATCCCTCTGAGTCTACACAACCTTTAGAGATACCTTCTCCCTGTCCACTATCCTCTGCATAGTCCTAGTTGGCTTCTCCTCCCCACTAGATCTTGAGGGATGACTCCCTTTGAGCGTGTACTACTGGTGTAGCTACCTTCTCCTCCTCATTTGTCTCTCTTCTCCTGCTGGTCACAACACACATAGGTGGGTCCCTTAACCTATAAAATTTGTCTTACCCAAATCTGGGACCATTGCTATGCCTGGGATAGATCCTTTGGGCTTCCAATAACACATGTCCATCCTAAAACAAAAAGGCATAGTCCTACTCCTCAATTGTTGAGGATGAGAACACACCCCTGACACCCATAAAAATTTTTCCACTCGCAACACATTCCCTGACTCTATCCGTAATACCACTGCTACAGATCCCTGTAATACATGAATGGTACTCATACCAAGCTCCTCGTACATACACAAGTAAGACACTGTGAATCTCTTGAAAAAATCCTGTGCCCTTGTCATGTGCCAGTGGTTCCCACTGTATAAGAACCATGCACTCCTCTCAAGGAAAGCATCCTGCTTACCCAGATCACAACCATCCAATGAACTTCTACACAAGTCCATCATCCAAGTGAGAATACTCTCTATGTCTATGCACATGCTGAAATTGAACCTGTTTCCTCTCTCCGAACAGTCCCGAGTGTTGGCGATGGAAGTCACTCCTGGATTGCTTGCAGAAGTAGAGCTCAACGCCCATCAGTTTTATGTCACGATAGTTTGTAATGGGTATAAAAAGGAGTGATCAAATGGAAGTAAACTCGGACAATATCGTTTGAACTTTGAAACTAGGCCAAGAATGCATGGGCAGGTGAGGTCTTGCATGAACTTCAGACAGTGAGGTGTAGTAAGGGTGAGTAGGGGGAAGACTTATATCAGAGAGATGCGAAGGTCTGTAGTAAACATCATGTTTCTAGCAGATTGTAGAAGAAGGCATCCAAACACAAGATCTTCTTGCACTCAAACACAGAAAACCAGAGAATACAATAATGCATAAATAAATCCTTTATCATGACATAATTGCAATGATCCGCATGAGTCATTTGTTCATGAACTCTCTTAGGATGACATGAAAATTAGACGAAGTAAGAAAGACTGTCTATCATAAAGAAATAAATCTCATATACAGATGCATAGTCAGAGAACTAGAGTCTGTGCTAAAAATTTACAATCGGGAACTCTGCTCTACCATCGATCCATACCCTAATGGCGAAAACGCCTTCATATACTAAAAAACAACCACATCAGCAAAAACAAGACGCTGCATTAAAAACATTGCGTCTGCATGGCTTCTGACAGCCTGCCCATGCAGACTCAGGATGATCGTGTGCCTATGACAGATGCCATCAGATTTTGGATTGTCCTTCTGCAGGTGAGTCGACGTGAATTAGTCCTTTGTCAGACCTTCCTTTTATGGCGGAGTTGATGTTCAACCACCAACAACTGCCGCAATAACTGCTTTTTGGGATCGGGGACGACCTCGGTCAACTTACCCTTCTGGGACATGGAGGTCTCCTAATGGTGCCACCTGGATTAGCCGAACGATCTTTCTTTGGACGCTACTTCGCTGGACTACTGCGAGGGACCCCTATGGTTTATGTGGACAAGGGTGTGATGGGGGTTAAAGGCGTGAACACTGTAAAGGTGATGGAGAAGAAATGGGAGCTGTGACATCAGCTGAGGAATGCCACACGGTTTGAATAGGACAGAGGAGGAGGGAGCATGGAGTGCGGGAGTACAAGAGGAGGTGACTGGGAGGACGATACCAAAGGTGACACGACAGGCAAGAGACCCCACAATAATAACACACCATTCCGGACCCCCCCCTCTTTCATTAAATACAGGATGGCAAAGGGGGGCTGAAAAGGCCTGAGCATCGTTGATCTAGGTGCTTCGATCCTGACCTTTGAAGAGTTGCACATTTGATTCCAGACCCTCCCCCCCGATTAAAGGCAGAAAGGCAAGGGGGGTCCGGAATGAAGCCTCAGCCGCTAATTTAGGTGCCCAGATCCTGACCCTTTAAGAGTTGCGCACTCGATTTCGGACCCCCCCCTCCACTTAAAGGTAGAATGGCAGGGGGCCTCCGGAATCCGCTCCTGACCATAGATATGAGCACGCAGATCCTGTCCGCCCAGATCCATGCCCCCTTTAAGTCCAATGCACTCGAGTTTCATCGATGGATGGACAACTGAGATGACGTCGGTGCTTTCACTATGAAAATATCGAAAGGCCCCACCAGTGGCTCAGATCTTGTGCCGCGTGTCCTTCAGATGAACGACCGAGATGGCTTTGTCTTCAAAAGGGGGCTACCTCCATTCCCAGGCTCACTTAACATGACCTGGCACTAGGACCGTGGGCTCGACTTTGAAGCGCACTTATTGGCATTTCGGGGTTCGGGGTTTCGAGATGTAAAATGACGAGGAGCTCTTACCCCTCAAATCCTCGAATGCCGACATGACATGATCGCGCACCACGTGTCCTTTTGGATGGACGACCGAGATCCTTCATGAATGTATATAGATGCTACCTATCGCGCTAATCCCGGCGCAACTTCGCTAACCGTGATTTCCCATCGACCGTCGATCTGCTCCTATGGACGGATCTGGGCCGCTGAAAACATAATTTCGCCTGCTCACTCGATTTTTAGCCTGAAACAGGGCTTTACGTGCTACGCTTGGGCATTCTTCATGCAACCTGTAGACCTGGATGCTCTCGAGCCCAGGACAAGAATTGTCGCTAACATTAGGCTCCATGGGGGATAGAGTCGTCCCTGTGATGCTCTAAGAACTCATTCCGCAGCTTCAGTGCCTTGCTGTTGGGCTATGGAGTCAGGCTCAAAACATCCTGCTGTTGAAAATACAGGCCGAAAAATAAAAGTAACAAAATAAAGCTACATGCTCAAAGGAGCTTATTTATATACAGTCCTAATGCTAATAAAATATTTTACATGGGCTAGGTGAAAGAAAACTTCCACCATATCCATTCAAGCAACTTCTTGGATAGAAGCTCCTTCCTTCTGTCGATGATCACCAGCAGATAGTGTAACCGTGACAGAAGAAAGGCTACACTCTTCAACTTCTCCTCACAGGGTGAAGTTGATATGGAATAGGGCGGCTCCAAGGCATAAAGGACATGCCACTCCATGTATTCGTCGACAGGGTCATAGAATGAGTGGCCAATTCCAGGAAATTGGCGACATACAACCTCTTCTGCTACACAGTTGTTCACATGCGACCGAATATCTCTGATAAGCACAGGTGGGTGAATAACTGAAGTGGGCTCACTGATCTCAGATGGTGGCTGCTCACTGACTGGCTCTGGAATGAAATATGTGCTCAGCTGTTCCTCTGGTTCCTTTTCCTCTTCTTGGCTCTCCCCCGGGTCAGATTCGTATTTATCATAAATAGGGACCATGGGGTGGTTCTGCTTGCTGACTGGCTCTTCAGTATCTTTATAGTGATCAAATGTAGGATAATCTTACTGCTCATCATCACTATAATATACATCAAAAAGGGGTTGTCCTTCATTGATATGACCCTCCTCCAGAACAGTGAACCCGTAAAAAATTTCCGTTTTAGGGACAATGGGACCTACTGCTTCTGGCTGCCCATACATAATCCTTTTCTCTTTAATCCCAGGTAAAAATATATCGTGAGAAACCCCCTGGGGGAAAAGAGAAAAATCCTCTTCCACAACTAACCCCTCTTTTAAAAAGAGAGGGTCTTCGTCATCATGAGAAGAGTTGCTAGGAACATCTGCTTCAACCCGATATCCAGGTGAGTCATCTACCATGGACCACATTTTCTCTATAAACTCACAATTTCCACAAGAGGCATGTTGATCGTTATGAACATCTAAAGGAATAGAGGCATCTGATATGATGTCAGATGCTTCCGTTCTAGGGCTAACACAATTAATATCATTCAACACCTCCATATTTTCCTAGAAAATGATTTCCTCCACAGTAAAAGCTTCATCATGGACCTGGTCTTCAGGGCCAGTAGAGGCTTCATGAAGCGAAGAAAACTCCTCACAACAATTTTCAAACAAACAATTAGCTGGATAGTAGTCTTTACAAAATGAATTGAAAGCTGTATGAAAACCTGTTAAAGAGCGGATGCTCGCAGCGGGAAGAGATCGACACCACTCAAGAGAAATTCCCTTCAATGAATACCTGAAGAGCTTAATCCGGACATCCTCATGCGTGATATTGTGTCGGTGAATAGCCTCATGGAAGTCCAGTAAATGATCAGTTGGTTCCTCCCAACTTGTTGCATGAAATTCAGGGAGGAAATCTTCCCATTGGTCTCTATCAAGAAGTGCATTAGGAAACCCAACTATCTGGGAAAAGTCACAGAAAACAAACCTTTGAGCCATAATTTTCTCCATATCGAAACAGTGGAGTCGCCAGGTGAAAGATGCGCAGCTTCAAAAATGCCTTTTCCTTGTTCACCATCAAAGGCCAGATCTTAACGTTGTTGTTACCCCAGGAAGCTTCTCAGAGTGAGAAAGCAACTGCTGAAACCTTCTCAAGAAAGCTCCTTAGGGTCATCTTTCAGGTGTGCTTAATAGTGGTCACAACTGAAACAGTGATGTGGAAACAATGGAGTTGCCACAGTGGAGTCGCCAGGTGCACAGTAGCAATCTTGAAGGGCTTTGATGTTTGATGCACCTTCAGAATCAGAGGCTTAATGTCGTTCTACCCAGGGAAAATCTTCAACTTCGTCCCCGGCAACGACGCCAGAAATGTTGGCGATGGAAGTCACTCCTGGATTGCTTGCAGAAGTAGGGCCCGATGCCCATCAGTTTTATGTCACGATAGTTTGTAATGGGTATAAAAAGGAGTGATTGAATGGAAGTAAAATCGGACAATATCGTTTGAACTTTGAAACTAGGCCAAGAATGCATGGGCAGGTGAGGTCTTGCATGAACTTCAGACAGTGATGTGTAGTAAGGGTGAGTAGGGGGAAGAATTATATCAGAGAGATGCGAAGGTCTGTAGTAAACATCAGGTTTCTAGCAGATTATAGAAGAAGGCATCCAAACACAAGATCTTCTTGCGCTCAAACACAGAAAACCAGAGAATACAATAATGCATAAATAAATCCTTTATCATGACATAATTGCAATGATCTGCACGAGTCATTCGTTCACGAACTCTCTTAGCATGAGACGAAAATTAGACGAAGTAAGAAAGACTGTGTGTCATAAAGCAAAAAATCTCATATACAGATGCATAGTCAGAGAACTAGAGTCTGTGCTAAAACTTTACAATCGGGAGCTCTGCTCTACCATCGATCCATACCCTAATGGAGAAAACGCCTTCATATATGCAAAAACAACCACGACAGCAAAAACAAGACACTGCATTAAAAACATTGCGTCTGCATGGCTTCTGACAGCCTGCCCATGCAGACTCAGGATGATCATGCGCCTATGACAGACGCCATCAGATTTTAGATTGTCCTTCTGCAGGTGAGTCGACGTGAATTAGTCCTTTGCCGGACCTTCCTTTTATGGCGGAGTTGATGTTCAACCACCAGTAACTGCCGCAATAACTGCTTTTTGGGATCGGGGATGGCCTTGGTCAACTTACCCTTCTGGGACGTGGAGGTCTCCTAATGGTGCCACCTGGATTAGTCGAACGATCTTTCTTTGGATGCTACTTCACTGGACTACTGCGAGGGACCCCTATGGTTGATGTGGACGAGGGTGTGATGGGGGTTAAAGGCATGAACACTGTGGAGGTGATGGAGAAGAAACGAGAGCTGTGACATCAGCTGAGGAATGCCACGCGGTTTGAATAGGACAGAGGAGGAAGGAGCATGGAGTGCGGGAGTACAAGAGGAGGTGACTGGGAGTACGATACCAAAGGTGACACGACAGGAAAGAGACCCCACAATAATAACACACCATTCCGAACCCCCACCCTCTTTCATTAAAGACATGATGGCAAAGGGGGGCCGAAAAGGCCCGAGCATCGTTGATCTAGGTGCTCCGATCCTGACCTTTGAAGAGTTGCGCATTTGATTCCGGACCCTCCCCCCCTGATTAAAGGCATAAAGGTAAGGGGGGTCCAGAATGAAGCCTCAGCCGCTGATTTAGGCACCCAGATCCTGACCCTTTAAGAGTTGCGCACTCGATTTCAAAACCCCCCCTCCGCTTAAAGGTAGAATGGTGGGGGGCCTCTGGAATCTGCTCCTGACCATAGATCTGAGCGTGCAGATCCTGGCCGCCCAGATCCATGCCCCCTTTAAGTCCAATGCGCTCGAGTTTCATAGATGGATGGACGACTAAGATGACGTCGATGCTTTCACTATGAAAATCCCAAAAGGCCCCACCAGTGGCTCAGATCTTGTGCCGCGTGTCCTTCAGATGAACGACCGAGATGGCTTTGTCTTCAAAAGGGGGCTACCTCCATTCCCAGGCTCGCTTAATGTGACCTGGCGCTAGGACCGTGGGCTCGGCTTTGAAGGGCGCTTATCGACATTTCGGGGTTCGGGGTTTCGAGATGTAAAATGACGAGGAGCTCTTACCCCTCGAATCCCCGAATGCCGACATGACATGATCGCGCACCACGTGTCCTTTTGGATGGACGACCGAGATCCTTCATGAATGTATATAGACACTACCTATCGCGCTAATCTCGGCGCAACTCCGCTAACTGCGATTTCCCGTCAACCGTCGATCTGCTCCTATGGACGGATCTGGGCCACTGACAACATAATTTCGCCTGCTCACTCGATTTTTAGCCTGAAACGGGGCTTTACGTGCTACGCTTGGGCGTTCTTCATGCAACCTGCAGACCTGGATGCTCTCGAGCCCAGGACAAGAATTGTCGCTAACACCGAGCTATGGATGGACACTCAGTCTAGTCCACTCTAGATCTATGCAACTCATCTTCTCAAGTGTCTTCATCCTCCTGTGTTAAATAACTCATACATTATCATACCTCGACAATGGGAAAATTTCGAGCCCCATGAAGACTCTAAATCATCAAACTACCAAATATCCAAAGTTATCTCATCTTTGCCAAAGAAACTGTGCTGCACGCATCACAACTCACTATGACAAGTCACAAGAAGTCCATCCACATGGTTGGAAACCTTCCACACAAGATACTGTTGTGATCCAGGCTCTCTGCCAATCCACCAAAACTCCCAACCTACCATACTACTGAGATGCAATATTCCACAACTCCTCGTCTGGATAGTCTGCTCCATGTCTCAAACCAGAGACCATCTAACATGCTGCTACCTGCAACAGTCACTGTAGCTGCCTTCTATAGTTGTCACTTGTGTAGATAACTTCGATCCAAATTCCCTTCTCAGAATCACAACTATGATACCATGTTAGATTTTACTGCACCTTAGGTTTGGTCTAATGTTTCCATAATTATACAAAAATTTACCCAATTTGAAATATAAACATAAACACACTAAGATTCCTAACTATATTAGCACAACGCAAGATAAATTATCAATTAGATCATACATAGGTACACATTAAGTTCAATCCCAAAATCATGTTCTTAAACCAAGAACCAATGGGCTCCCGTACTAGGGACAATGGCCCAATATTTACACAAGGAAAATTCCAAATACACTTACAAGGCACAACTGAAACCATCCTTGGTTTCGATGCCACAACCTTGTCAACTTAGTTGCTGTAACACACCTACTACAACCCTCAAACAACTCTCAATACTAATACTAGTCTACTGTTCTAGCTCCCCAGAACTACCCTCAAGCTGCTTCAATATTCTGCTCTGCTTGTTCTTCAAGTCCTACTAATGTACTGGCTATTATAGCCTTAAACCTTGAATGAAACAACCCCAAACAAATCTCAACCTTTTGCTGTGACAATCCTCTGTACTTGTTTTACATGCACAAGCTTCTTGGGCATCTATGACAACCTTCCACCTTTTTGTGGCAACCCTCTACATTGATGTCCAAACTTACCCACAAGCTACCATCTCTCCTTTACCACTGTCCAAAGATGCCACTGAAGTCTTTTCTTACAACCTTAAAGCCTGCCGACTGTTAGTGCTGTAACAAGCCTTTTCCCATTGTAGTTGTAGCCCCATAACTGCCTAGAATTTGCCTCTCTTGCTGTCCTAGTCTTCTGAACAAAATCAACAACCCATTGTTACTTCTTTCCACTGTCCAACACTCCTGCAACATATCAAAACAATCCCCCCAGTCCTGTGACTTACTTATTTCCTTAGGAAAAACCCTCAATAGTCTCTTCAAACCTTTTGCTGCCTCCTATACTAGGTCAAGCCTCTCAAGACCCTAGCCACAACCTATTTTCCTTGGGCCGAGTCACCAAGAAAGCAGGCAAAGCTTCCCTAGGGTCACAATTAGGTTTTCCTAGCTTCCCAACACACTTCTACAATACTGTAGTTGTTTCTCTTGATTGGTCGAGCTCTCCTCTCCTTGGTACCTACCCAAAACACAGAAAATTACAACAAACTAGAGCCTTACGACCTCCTCCATGGCTGGACCTGTGGTCACCACACTTGGATTGAAATTTCCAAGATCTCCACAAACAATGAGAATGTTACAATGGCATCTCTTGTTTATATATAAGTCTAGGGTTCAACTTATCAACCCCTCTACAATTCAACACCAATTTAGGCTCTCTCTGTGGGTGTGAAGCCCCATCACAAACCCACAAAACCCATTGTCAAGCCCATGAAGCCCCATCTTTATTCCAAGTACATTTTCACCCAAATGAAAGTGTGATGTGGTGCCCATGATGATTTTTACATGCTTAGCAGCTAGGGCACGTGAGAATACCTATCTGAAGCTACAAAAATCAACACCTTCTTCATGTATAAGGAGAGACATATCTAGTTGGGGTACTTGAAGAAATTGCCTAGTGTTTGGAGCGCTTTGAAAATATGGTGGAACTGTCCTCGAGTCTCATGGTAAATCATGCAGTGGAAGATGATACGCTCCTTAGTCTCAACCTATAGGAGATGCCACATTTGGTATTTCCTATCTAATCGATCAATTTGCTGGTTCGTCTCAATCCACAGTGTAGGAGATCCCACTCTAAAGTATCCCAACAAGATGTGAAGAGTGTGCATCCAATAATGAAAGTGTGTAATTGGGTCTAACAATGAGTTTGTCCCTCTAATCCATGAAATGTTCATCACAAAAGGCCATCTTTGGATGTAACCTACCGTGAGGGTTTATCCAAGTGGTCCACTCAATCTTCCTTTAGATATCTTCTTCGATGATCCCATTCATTTCTTGTTTGGTAGGTAAGAGGTGGCCAGGCACAACAAGAGAGTATCTAAACAGAGGAAGCTGGTCCATTGTAATACCAAAAAATTCTAGGATATCCGAGACCCCTATATACCAACAATGAAAGTGTGCCGGAGGACTGGTTGAGGCAATGGACTTTGATGAATATTAGGCCTAGTATGAATATCGATCCCACCCCTTTTCCAAGTTGTCAGAATTTCAATGCGATGCAGGAGTGAGATAAGATCGAACAGTGTCTCAATATGAAAGGGATACGCACCAAAGTATTGAAGGATGATGGGTTGAGGGATTGTCTGCTTGCATTAGATGATGCAACAAAGGATGATGATCTCTACTCTCTTTACTGAGTGTTAGCACCACCTTTTTTCCTTCAGTTAGAGTCATTTTTAGTCGATTCATGGTTTGTGTGTCAAGGCACGTGAGGTCAGGTACTTAACAACAAAAGGGTCGAAGTCAGTAAGTGGCCGGTTTGCCCTTGGAATCGGGAAGGGATGTCAGAGTCAAAACATGTGTAACTAGTACGAGTCCTTTTCCCAGAGAGTTGAAACCTATTAAAAAAGGGAGTCTCTATGTGCCCCAGGTCGAGCCAAGTTGTTAATATAAGTCACATCGACAAGTGAAGTAACCATTATCAACTCATTATGGAGGCTGGGAGAATGAAAAATCGCAGCGTTCGTATCATGTATACCCTGCAACCTTTATCGCCTGTACTTTACATGCACAAATGTGCTATGGAAAATCTGCAGTTTGCTTCAGAACATCCATTCGCCATTAATTCAGTATTCCTTGGCATGATTCCTCCTTCCGCCTTCTCTGTTATATATTCCAGACGCTCTGCACGCATTCTATTCACGAAATCAGGTTTATGCACTGTTTGTAATCTTTTCTCACAAGCCCAGGTAGATCAAGTTTTCCGCCTTGGGCCTTTGCTGGATCCACTGCACGCGAGACAAATATGGGTTGCACCATGGCGACCTACCAAAACATAAGAAAGGGCACGCGAAGTGGTAAAAGTGCTAGGCCCGATCCCCAAAGCGACTGGGATTCATTCTTACTCACAACAGGCATTCCCAAGGATCCAAGGGAATTTTCCCTTTACCCATGGAAACAATGATATCACACTGCGGAGTGGAAGGAGATGCACAGGAAGGAAGGAAGTTAGAATCCCTATCTCCCCAACAATATATACCTCGGAGAAGGGGCAGGCCAAGGAAGAACAAGGAAGCTGGGGAAACCAAAGTCCCAAATGAGCCACATGCAAAATCGGTTTCCGAAGAATTACTTATGCACGCTATTCGGCTGGAACCTATCGAAGGTACAAGCCGAGAAAGTGGGAGAAGAATGAGGAGGAAAGATGTCGCAGGTACCAATGTTCAAGAGCCATCTCAGCGGCTGAAACATGCAAAACTAGCTATCGCCAAAATTTACCAGGAAAACAGGGAGCTGAGACAACAACTAGCGACAAAGACTCTTGAAGTGTCAGCATATCAAGGCTATGAAAGAAAAGTGACATGGATCAAGAGATGGCTCAGAGAGGTGCAGGATACAATCATACAACTGCGCAAAACACAGAGGCTGTTAGAAGAAAGGAATGCAAATAATTTCAGAGAATGTGAAGTGACCGAGGAGAAATCCCACGTAGCTCTTGCCAACGCGCAGAAGAAACATAATTAACTGAGTTCATACCTGTATCCTCAAAAGGAGAGAATATATTGACAATTTTGAAGGAGGCATCGCACTAAAATGTTTTGTTGATCTGATAATGACCATGATAGTCAGTAGCCACTCGCCGCACACACTCCCCAACAAATGAGCGCGCGACAAAAATCAAAGTCATTACAGTAGATAACAAGACTTTGACAAAACACTTGTTCGTTCAGATATCTGGTCGAAGGGAGTCATTGACACATCACTCTCCCATGACGAGACCTTGTTGATAACTGAATCCCCATGGCAGAATACAAGAAGTCATGATGCGACCGAATGCATTTGTCTTTTATTTTTGGAAAGGTGTCATGCAAAGAGTCATTTAGTACAGAACAATCATTTTCCTAGTTTTTAGAGATATTAGCTAGAGAGAAGGGCAGCCCAAGCGACACCCTCACCTATATATTTGATCTTTTCAATGTAATCTAGGTTGGTTGGAAAAATTAGTATAGACAATGACTATTGAATGTAGTTTGAGTTCGATCGAAATTTAATGCAAAAGTCCTGAACTTTGATAAAAATATTCTAATTGTAGCAGTCAGATGTATTGTTTCCTTTCTTTGTGTATGTACTTCTTGTGTTCTTTATTCATATCTATTTCTGTTTGAATAGGAATGCAATTTCAAACCTGGTATTCCCTGCGCATTGCCGTGGGATTCATGCCATTCAGACAAACCTTTTTCCTCTAAGTTAACTCTGAATTCAGCCTCAAAGGTGCTTTGAGTTACTTCGTATGTTTTTCTCCCCGCCACACACAATGATTTTAAACTGAAGACTGTTGCTCACTTAGCCTTTATCCTCTCAAGTTCAGTCACCGAGTCATTTATTTCCATTGTTTTCTTAGATTGACTCCATAGCCCAAGGTCTTACTCTCTTGTGTCAATAGAAACATAAAATTATCATTTAAAGGTGTTAAATCTCACTGATAGCTTAAAGCCATATCCTGTATCGAGACAAAGTCTCCCCAAAGAGCCCTCTCCAGGTCTGAAAGGTTAGTTTCGGGCCTCAAATTTGGTTTGTAGGTTTCCTCTATCATTCATTTCTCAGCCAAACAAAGTTTACAGAGAGCTAACATTCTGGCATCGTTTCCATAGATGAAATTGAATAAATTTTCCCTGGGAGAATGACTAACGTTACATTTTTGACCCCTGAGGGTAACAGAGGGACAAACATCTCTATTGGTTGAAACCTTTACGCTTGTGACTCCAGTAAAAAAGACCAGTAGCACCAAGTAGCATGGTTCAGGAACCCTGGCTCCGAAGGCGATCTATACAAGAGAAAATCTTGACCCAAACCCTGTAGAGCTTGTGTACAACCCCGAGAAAATTCTGCGCAGGACTAGAGAGCAAGCGCTGGACCCATTCTATTACCTAGACAAAAGTCTGTCCTTACCCAAAGACCACGTGCAGAGCATTGATGACCTTGAGTTCGACGCATTATTTGAACAAACCCTATTCAGGTCTAAGTCGGAAACCATCTTGGACAAGGTAGTTTTCGACCAGAAGAGATTCTAAGCCCTAATGTATAATAATATCCCTCAAAACCCCAACCCTCCTAGAGCCATGGCCGCCAGATTTTCCCCCCTCGTTCTACCAACCCAACTGCATGATTTTCCCCAAAATTATAGCCAGAGGATTAAACTCTACGATGCCGAAGGGAACGTTTCAGCCCGGAGGCATCTAGATTGGTTCAACGATTTCATCGACCTAGAGGAGGTAGACTATGAGTACGTGAAAACGAGGTTGTTTGCGCAGAGCCTTTTGGGGGAGGTGAGAAAATGGTTAAAATCCCTCTCGACAGCAAGCATTCAAGATTTCGTCGCATTCGAAATGTCTTTCATTACTAGATGGGGAGACAAGAATAACCCCTTGCAAATTTTGACACAGTACATTAATACGAAGAGGGCACCGGAGGAGACGATGCAATAATTCTCAGCCTGTTTCATGAGGATTTATAACTCAATTCCTGTAGAAGTCCAGCCACCCCCCGGGGCTGTGCAGTTGTGATACAACGACTCTTTTGACATCGATTTCACCTTGTTGTTGAGAGAAAGAAGATAAGAAAATCTATACGTAGTGATGAGTGACATAATCGAAGTCGAGGTGAACATGATGGCGTCTAGGAAGATCAAACATAGATTCAATAGAGGCGATAAGAAATTTGAAGGAGACACACAACCATCGACAACTCGGTCTTTAGACGACAAATTAGACTTGAGGATGAAGACGATGGAGAAACTGATGGAGAGAATGTCCATGGGAAACCGACCTACTACCCGAGAACATCATGACCCCCAACCTAGAAATTAGAACCTCATAAGGGGTCAAGTTCCTCAGATCAGACAGAGGGAGCAGAGAGATCACGGTGACTAGTAGACAAGGCCTCTGTTCCAAAACAATTACGCGGACGAGGATTTTGATCATATGTTCGAAGAATAAATCCATTTTTGTGATGACAAGAACCCGTGCGTGTTTTTGACAAAGGGCGAACATGATTAGTACATGAGAGAAAACAACGATTTTGTGCTGGAAACATATGATGCACTGTTTTGTGAAGCGGATGATGCGATGTCTTGGGAAACGAAAGAATCCAAGAAAGGTTATCACAACGCCATTATGCAATTCCAAAAGAAATATAACCTTAGAAGCAAAAGGGTGCTGCGGAGTCTCAACAGTCAAACCCCATCAGAGAGCCTTAGCATACAAATCCCTCAAGGAAACCCTTGGGGGATACACCTTCCACAAGCCAACCGAAGCTAGATGACTCGACGAAGGATACAACTGAAAAGGCAAAGTCAAAGGAGGAGGCCCCGTGGAAAGCGCTGGAAACAAGCTAGGAAGCATGTGGAAAAGAGGTAGAGAAGGTCTATCCCCCCTTTAACTTCGAGCATGAAATGGACAAGATCAAAATCTCTATCCCTTTTAATGAACTTATTAGAAAGGGTGAATATCCGGAGAAAATTACTAAAATGCTAAAAATGGGAGTGACCCCCGATAGTTTGAATGTCCAAGGTGATCACCCTGCTATTCTGTTTAGTCCGCACGTTGAGGAGAAAAGTGATACTAAGGATGATCCCTCATTCTATGCCAGTCTAAAAGTTCATGATATGACCTTGCATAACGCCGTGCTGGATTCAGGTGCGTCACACAACCTCATGCCAAAGGTGATAATGGAAGAGTTGGGTTTGGACATCACCAGGCCCTATAAGGACCTTTTTTCTTTTGATTTGAGGAAAGTCAAGTGCTTGGGTCTCATCAAGGACTTAGTTGTGTCACTGGCCCAAATTAATTCGAAGCACATGGTTATGGACGTGGTCGTGGCTGACATACCCCTTAAGTTTGGCATGCTTCTTTCCAGGTCGTGGGCTGCGAAGTTAAAGGGGATTCTGCAAATGGACATGTCATACGCTACCATTCCTATCTTTGGCTAGGATAGATAGTTGTACAAAGAAGTGATTTTGAAATACATGATAAGAAGTAAGACGCATCCAAATAACCATCCTATATACTCCATCGAAACTGAGGTCGGCTCCTCCATATTCTACAATGACCTGAGCTTCGAAGAGGAAGAGCCGACAGCCATCACGACCGCTGATGAGGAAGCCGCACGACAAGAAACATAGTACACCAACCCAAAGAACCACGTGGAAAATGAGACATGGAACATGAGTTTCGATGGCACTTTCAGTAAGGAAGGAGAAGGGGTTGGCCTATGGAAAAGCCCCCCCGAGGTGGGCACAAAACTGCGCTCGTACAAGCTCGCATTCGAATGTACAAACAACATGGCCGAGTATGAGGCATTGATTTTGGGCCTGAAATTGTTGAAAGAATTAGGTGCAAAGAGGATAGCAGTGCGCAAAGACTCTGAGTTGGTTATAAACTAGGTGAAAGGCACGTATCAATCCAAACACCCCAGACTGAGAGCATACATAAACCTAGCGCTGGACCTCCTCAAAGAATTCTTTGAGTATGATCTATTGGCGATCTCGAGGGGGTAGAATCAAATCACCGATGCATTGGCCACCTCGGCCTTGGTTTTTAAAATTCCCATCTTTCCAAACAGAAAATACGAGATTGAAGTCAAACACAGGCCGATAATTCCTGACAATATCAAACATTGGCAAGTGTTTGAGAACGACAAACAGGTGGAGAGGTTCCTCCTAATGAGCGACGAGTTCGCGAACATACACATTGATGACGAGTGTTGCTGCGACAAAGATGAGAGCACATATGCGCGCGGTGATGATGACCCTTTCCATAACCAGATAGCGGAAAGGGACATAGTACATCTAAAAAATAATATCATCCCAAAGGGGTTAGTTCCATTGGAAAAGATGTTTGATGAAAACGACGTGGCTAGAAATCCCAAGATCATAGCAAACGACGAGGATGTCGAAGATTGAAACATCGGGACTGAGGAGAACTTGAAAAATAATCAAATTGTCAAAAACGCTCAGTCCAGAGGTCAAGAAAGACTACATCAAGCTCATGAAGGTTTTCCCCGATGTTTTCGCTTGGAGTTACGACGACTTGTAGGTGTGCGACACTAAAGTGATTCAGCATGTCATCCCTCTCAAAGAAGACCAGAGGCCTTTCAAACAAAATCTTTGATGGATAAATCCCCTGCTGCTGCCGCTAATCGAAAAGGAGGTAAAGAAACTCTTCAAAGCTAAAATTAGCGTTTCTTTAAGGTTTTCTAAGTGGGTGGCCAGCTTGGTACCTATTAGAAAAAAGAGCGGTGAAATAAGATTGTGTGTGGATTTTCGAAACTTAAACAAAGTGTCCCTCAAGGACCACTACCCGCTCCCTAAAATGGACTATATTCTGCAAAAGGTAGTGGGGTCCCATAAGATGTCCATGTTGGATGATTTTTTGGGTTATAATCAGATCATGGTCCACCCAGATGACAGGGAAAAGATGGCTTTTACGATACCATGGGGGACGTTTATGTATGCCAAGATGCCTTTTAGCCTGATGAACGCTGAAGCCACCTTCCAGAGGGAAATGGACATAGAATTTTTTGACAAAAACAACAAGTTTATTGTGATCTATCTGGATGGCACCACAATATATTTTGACTTTGACAAACAACACCTCAGGCATCTGAAGAAAGTTTTCCAGAAGTGCAGGAAAATTGACATATCATTAAATCCAAAAAAATCACGTTTCAGGATGCAAGAAGGGAAGTTTTTGGGGCATATTATCTCGAAGGAGGATATCAAGATATACCCAGTAGAGTCGAAGGGATCCTAAAAATAGGCACTCTGCGCAGTAAGAAGGAAGTCCAATCCTTCATTGGAAGAGTGAATTTCTTGAGAAGGTTCATTCCAAACCTGGCAGAAATTATAAAACATATCACCTGCATGCTCAGAAAGGGGAATGAGGTCAAGTGTAACTTGAAGGCTAGGAAATCATTTGAATATATCAAGGTGGCGCTGAATTGAGCTCCTATGCTAGCCAGTCCAGACTTCATGAAAGATTTCATTCTATTTTCATTCGCCTTGGAGCATACGATTGTCGGCGTGTTATTACAGAAAGACGAGCATAACTTTGAAAAAACTATAGCCTATTTCAGCAAGACACTGAGGGAAACTCCACTAAGGTATGACATTATGGAGAAACAAGGATACCCCTTATTGAAATCCCTAAAAGATTTCAGGACATACATATTACACTCCCACGTTATCGCTTATGTGCCCAACAACTCAGTCAAGGATATCCTGACTCAACCTGACCCTGAGGGGAGAAGGGGTAAGTGGATAGCGGCCATGCTGGAATACGATCTCGAGATTAAGCCTACAAAACTAATTAAGGGTCAGGGCCTTGCAAAGCTAATGGCGCAGTCAGACTGCGATGTTGTGGGAATCAACTTCATCACCGATTTGTTAGATAATCCTCAGGAAGAAATGACTGCGCAGGTGTCTCTGAATTTCGTCGATTCACCGTGGTATACAAACATCATCTACATGCTCAAGAATATGCAAGCCTCTATAGATTTAAGTAATACCAATGCCATATTTTTAAATCTCAAAGCCATTAGGTTCTGCATCTTGGATAGCTCGCTATACTGGAAAGATCCTGGGGGAATATTGTTTAGATTTTTGCTGGAAGATGATGCGAAAAGAGCCATAGAATAATTTCACAAAGGCGATTATGGAGGAAACCACTACTGGAAAACCACCACACAAAAAATCCTAAGAGAGGGTTACTATTTGCCTACAATCTTCATAGATGTATACAAAGAAGTATCTAGTTTCCATGAGTGTCAGATTTTCGATGGGAGAAGGAAGCTGCAACCCCTGCCACTAAATCTAATCTTAGTTGAAGAACCTTTCATGCAGTGGGGTTTAGATTTCATAGGGGAAATAAATCCACCATCCTCAGTGCAACACAAATGGATACTCACGACCACAAACTACTTCACGAAATGGATAGAATCGATCCCCACGAAGCAAGCTACCAACACAATCATCATCCAATTTTTGGAGACAAACATCTTATCGAGATTCAAATGCCCTATCAATATCATAACAGACAACATGACCACATTTAGGTCCGAGAAGATGGAGAAGTTTTTTCAAGATTACAATATAACCCTAGGGTACTCTGCAATGTATAACCCACAAGGAAATTGGCTGGTTGAATCATTGAACAAAAGCTTGACCAGGATCATCAAAAGGCTCCTGCAACAAAACAAGAAGGCATGGCATAAAAAAATTATTTATGCAATGTGGGTAGACAAGGTTACCACCAAGAACTCTATCTCAACTTCGTCTTTCCAGATTGTATATGGCACAAACACAATTTTCCCTACCTCGTTGGGGCTTCATGTCAGAAAGTTACTGTAAGAGCAGGAGGTCGAGCCAGATGACACGCAGAGAAGAATAAATCAACTAATTCACACACAGAAGATGAGGGAACATGTGTACAATCGATCACAACTCCACCAGAAGAATATGAAGAAAACCTTTGACAAGCACTCTAAGCAAGACGAGTTTCAGTTGGGAGATCTAGTGTTGAAATGGGACGTGAGAAATGAATATAAAGGAAAGCATGAAAAGTTCGACAATCTTTGGACGGGTCCTTTCAAAATCGGTGCATATCGTGGAAATAACACTTATTTTATAGAAGAAATAAATGGAGAGTCTGTTGGTTGGGGGCCTGTAAACGACAGGTTCCTCAAACACTATCTAGTGTAATAAAGTCCGTTTAAGTCACATACCATTATAAATAGTTGTTTAGTTTTTATGTCGAGTCAATATGTCAGCAGAAAAATTGAAGCCCGAAGCGAAGGCCCTGACTTTATGCTGAGTCTTTTTAGGAACTGCATTGATAGGTTTAGGTTGCATTTTATTTTTCATATGTCATATGTCTGAAAGTTGAATAAGGCCCAATGGTCAAACACCTGCTCTGTTGTTCTTTGCTACCTCATAGGGAGGATAACATCCCCGTTGGAGCCAGCTGTTAGGGATGCCTTTTTTCCTTCAGTTAGATTTGTTTTTAGTTGAGTCATGGCTTGTGTGTCAAGGCAAGTGAGGTCAAGTACTTAACAACAAAAGGGTCGAAGTCACTAAGTGTCCGGTTGGCCCTTGGAATCAGGAAGGGATGTCAAAGTCAAAACATGTGTAACTAGTATGAGTCCTTTTCCCAGAGAGTCGGGTCCTATTAAAAAAGGGAGTCTCTAAGTGCCCCAAGTTGAGTCAAGTTGTTAATAGAAGTCGTGTCGGCAAGTGCAGTAATTATTATCAACTCATTATGGAGGCTGGGAGAATGAAAAATAACGACGTTCATATAATGTATGCCCTACAACCTTTATCGCCTGTACTTTACATGTGCGGATGTGCTATGGAAAATCTGCAGTTCGCTTAGGAACATCAAGTTGCCATGAATTCATTGTTCCTTGGCACGATTCATCCTTTCGCATTCTCTGTTATAAATTCCAAACGCTCTGCACGCATTCTATTCTCAAAATCGGGTTTATGCACTGTTTGTAATCTTTTTTCGCAAGCCCAGGTTGATCAAGTTTCCGTCTTAGGCCTTTGCCGGATCCACCACGCGCGAGACAAATACGGGTTGCACCATGGTGACCTCCCAAAACATAAAAAAGGGCGCGCGAAGTGGCATAAGCACCAGGCTCGATCCCCAAAGCAACTGGGATTCGTTCTTACTCACTGTAGGCATTCCCAAGGATCCGAAGGGAATTACCCGCGGAAACGATGATATCACACCGCGCAGAACTTGGAGTGGAAGGAGCTGCGTAGGAAGGAAGGATGTTAGAAGCCCTGTCTCCCCAACAACAGATACCTCAGAGAAGGGGTAGGCTAAGGAAGAACAAGGAAGCTGGGGAAACCCGAGTCCCAAACGAGCCGCGCAAAAAATCATTTGCCGAAGAATTACTTATGCGCACTATTCGGCTGGAACCTATCGAATGTACAAGACGAGAAAGTGGGAGCATAATGAGGGGGATAGATGTTGTGGGTACTAATGTTCAAGAGCCATATCAACAGTTGAAACATGCTAAACTAGCTATTGCCGAACTTTACGAGGAAAACAAGGAGCTGAGACAACAACTAGCGGCAAAGACCCTTGAAGTGTCAGCATCGCAAGGCCATGAAGGAAACATCGCGTAGCTCAAGAGACAACTTAGAGAGGCACATGAGACAATCGTACAGCTATGCGAAACACAGAGGCTGTCAGAAGAAAGTTATGCAAAGCATTTCAGAGAATGCGAAGCGACCGAGGAGAAAGCCCGCACAACTCTTGCCAGTGCACAGAAGAAACATGATTAACTATGTTCATTCCCATATCCTCGAAAGGAGAGCAGATCTTGACAATTTTGAAGGAGGCATCACCCTAAAACGTTTCGTCGCTGTGATAACGACCATGATAGTCAACAACCACTCGCCACACACACTCCCCAACAAATGAGCGCGCGAAAAAAATCAAAGCCGTTACAGTAGATAGCAAGACTTTGACAAAACACTTGTTCATTCAGATATTTGGTTGAAGGGAGGCATTGACACATCACTCTCCCATGACGAGACCTTGTTGATAATTGAATCCACGTGGCAGAATACAAGCAGTCATGATGCGACCGGATGCATTTGTCTTCTATTTTTGGAAAGGCATCATGCGAAGAGTCATTTAGCACAGAACAATTAGTTTCCTAGTTTTTAGAGATATTAGCTAGACATCAGGGCAACCCAAGCGACACCCTCGCCTATATATTTGATATTTTCAATGTAAGCCATGTTTGTTGGCAAAATTAGTATAGACAATGACTATTGAATGTAGTTTGAGTTCGATCGAAATTTAATGCAAAAGTCCTGAGGCTTTGATGAAAAGATTCTAATTGTAGCAATCGGATGTATTGTTTCCTTTCTTTGCGTATGTACTTCCTGTGTTCTTTATTCATATCTATTTCTGTCTAAATATGAATGTAATTTTGAACCTGGGATTCGCTGCGCAACGCCCTAGGATTCACGCCATTCAGACAAACCGTTTTACTCTAAGTTAACTCCGAATTCATCCTTAGAGGTGCTCCGACTTACTTCGTGTGTTTTTCTCCCCGCCACACACAATGATTTTAAACTGAAGACTGTTGCTCGCTTAGCCTTTATCCTCTCAAGTTCAATCATCTAGTCATTTATTTCCATCATTTTCTTAGATTGACTCCATAGCCCAAGATCTTACTCTCTTGCACCAATAGAACCAAAAAATTATCATTTAAAGGTGTTAAATCTAGTCGACAACTTAAAGCCATATCCTGTATCGAGATGAAGTCTCCTAAGAGATCCCTCTCCAGGTCTGAAAGGCTAGTTTCAGGCCTTAAAGTTGTTTTGTAGGTTTCCTCTGTCATTCATTTCTCAGCCAAACGACGTTTATAGAGAGATAACACTAAGGACCTATTAGACTCTAGTATACTAGGTTCCCAAACCTGAGAACCATATAAAATTATGGGTTGGATAAGGGTGTTCATGAGAGATATTGGATGATATGTCCTAAAAATAGTTCTAGAAACACTGCCTCTTATAAAGGGCCAAGGATTTGTTGTCCTTTCTAACTCAAGGCTAAAGTGCATGTTGCAGACTAAATCGAGGTCTTGTAAAATATACATGCAAATAGGTATAAGTGTTGGTGATATTAATCTCCTCTCCTTTGAAAAAGAAATGGTGATCAAAGAGGGTCTTCTTAGATCCGTTGAAAATCATGACTTTGGTTTTACCTAGGTTGATCTTCAATTACAAAGGTCACAAAAAAAGGGCTAGGGAATTTAGTGGTTTCTGCAACCCTTGAGGATATGAGGCTAAAAGGATCACATTGTCAGCAAAAATTAGGATAGATATCAAGACGTGATGGAGAATGTACCAATCTCTATCCTAGATTTTCTCATGCAAGAAGGGCTCTAGCTCGTCGATGTATATCCCAAATAATGTGGGGGATAGGGGGAATCTTTGTTTGACCCCAACTATACTTTTGATAAAATTCGATTCCCCATGGGATTTGTGGAGATGAACAAGGAGCGACTCTTATAGGTGCATAATGGCGGTTAGTAAGGTATATGATCTTCTAGAACAAAGCTTACTGGGGACATAGTCAAATGATTTCAAAAGTCCACAAAGCAATGATAAAATTTTGAAGAACGATGTCATGCATCCTCGATGATGGATTGGAGTGTAAGGATGCAATCAATGGTCTAGTGCACAGGTTGAAATATAGAGTTTCCTCTAGCTCTAAGTTGTTTTCACTTAATCTCCCTAGAGAGATTCAAATAGAGCACTATGGCATAGAATTTAGAGAATGTGTGGTCCACCACGATTACACTGTAGTTGTTGGGATCAACACTAAAACTCGATTTGTGGATCAGGTGAGTAGTGTGATGTGACCAAGATTGTGGAAAACCTGTAGATCACATGGTTGAAAAAAATGGTTAAGTGGTTATCCATAGCATGAACACAGTTCATGAAGAGTTCTGCCTGTAATCTTCCTCATTCATTTCCTTGCTAGTGTTCATCATCTAAACAACCTCTCGAATATCTTGGTAGGAGAATAAGTCACTTCTCCCAACCATCTTCCCTCACCACTCCCCTCTCCCTCTCAATCCAAAATCCACGTTCTCCCATACCTCCTATGTTTTCCCATACCACCCATTTTCCTACTTCTTGTGCTGTTGCGACTAGCTCATTGAAGTGTTTTAGCTATACAACTTGGGATCTAGTGAGATCCTTTTCTAGGAATATATTGATGGGATAGGACAAGAATCAACACCTAGCGCAAAGAGCATGGAGCCAGTCACTCGTTGACCTAAACCAGATGAAAAGTGTAGAATCAAATCCAAACCAGGCTCTCTCAAGAGTAAGGTTTGGAAGCTCAAGGTTATATTGAAGGAACAAGGTTCCAATCTGCATAGGGTCTCGAGATGGAGAGGGTGAGGGAATCCCCTTGACCTTTATGTTTATTTCTCAAGCACTTATAGTGTGCTCTTCCATTAGTTTGGCTCGAACAACTTTCTCAACTACAACAAGAGAAGGGGGGGAGGTCCTATCCTTATCCCTACCCACTTGTTCCTAAGAATTAATATGCATATTTGTTTCGTATTTAAAAGTGGCCTGCTAGTTTCATATTTCTTCTTGTTTATTTTTGAGATCAAGAGTTTCTTCAAGTAGGGCCTCATTTGGTGGCTAAAGGGTATCCTGCACTTGGTTTTCATTTAGAATTTTTTCGAGAGATAGTTTCTCCGATTCCATATTTGAGACTTTGGATGAAAGAGTTGTCACTTTTTATTGTGGCTACTCTAATATTTTAGTAAACCTGCAAATTTGGGTAGCTAGTAGAATGGGGTATGTAGAGAGGGTTATTGTGGAATGAGTTGTAGACTTCGCCTCATTATGTATACTATCCTTGTGATACTATGTAAGTCTATCACTCTGTAATCCACTTCCATGTTTGGTTTTCCTATGAATGGACTGCGTACTTGCTAATGCCTCATTATGTATACCTATCCTTGTGATACTATGTAAGTCTATCACTCTGTAATCCACTTCCATGTTTGGTTTTCCTATGAATGGACTGCGTACTTGCTAATTCAAAAGAGGGGGAGTGTGTAAGCTTGGGGGGTTGATGGTGTGAAATGAATGGGAGAGGGGGGAGAGGTTACTGAGAGGAGGGGCGGGGGAAACATATTGAGGTGGGGGGTGATAGAGAGGGCCTAAGGAAGGGGTAGATGAGGTGAGGGAAGGAGTTAAGGGGGAGAAGGGGGAAGATGAGAGGGGGAAGGATAGGGGCATTGAGCTTGAAGGACTATATTTTTTGACTGATTCGTGGATCGATCTCAGATCCTCGACATGAATTATATTTTCGACGACATATGTTACGTTTTGATCCCTATGGGTTATCAACTCCTTAAGGGGTGGTCTAGCGAAATATGCGACGACTCGACTCTTGTCGTGGCTTGAATCCTCAAGGGGTGAATAGGTATATGTGGCGGATCAATGGAAGAGAATCCTTATGTTGGTTCAAGTGGAATCCCTATGGTGGATAGAGAGGAATAATATTGAATCTTTGTTATGGCTCGAGAGGAATAATGGTGGATGGAATCCTTGTGGCGGCTCGATCTGCAACAACAATCGACAACTTAATTTGGAGCAACAATCGATGGCTAGAATCCATGTGGCAGCTCGACCTGCAACAATAACCGACAAATCAGTATGCTGCAACAATAGATTGTTGGAATCCTCGTGGAAGCTCGATTTGCAACAATAACCGACAACTCGATATACAACAACAATCGATGGCTGGAATCCATGTGGCTGCTCAATATGCAAAAACAACCGATAACTCGATCTACAATAACAATTGATGGCTGGAATCTTTGTGGCAGTTCGATCCCCTTTGTCCCTTGAGAGAATCGACCCCAACATGTGATAAATATCGAAGACTTTCCAAGCAATTTCAAGGGGGATAAATGGCCTTTGCAATGGCATGATCTGCAACAACAAACTGTGGCTCAATCTTTGTAGAGTAAACCCTAGTTGAATCTTTGTCTGAGTGTTCATGTGTTTGCAAAACAAATTGAGAAGAACTAGAAATAGCTTCACTAGATGCATATTTATAGAAATAAGACTGAGAAGCTTGCATATTTCCAACCTCTGCCTTCTAATTATATAAGAGGCCAGATTACAAAGAGCCTACCAAATTGTGAGACATGGATCAAAAGATAGCCAACTTGGTCATGTCTTTGAATTCCATGACTCACCTCAATTTGCTTCATGATGATGCATAAAAAAATTGAATTAAGTGGAGAGTATGCATCATGATCCAGTTATGCCACATCTTCCAATATTCTTAACCTCCAAAGAATATTGATGAAATACAACTTCAATATGAACACAATGATAACATTTTTGATAATATATAGACTTTGAGTGATTGTAGAATTTCAATATTAAGTGGAGAGTATGCATCATGATCCAATTATGCCACATCTTCCAATATTCTTAACCTCCAAAGAATATTGATGAAATACAACTTCAATATGAACACAATGATAACATTTTTGATAATATATAGACTTTGAGTGATTGTAGAATTTCAATATCAACATAATGATAACATTTTTCATAATAAATAGACTTTGAGTGATTGTATTTATCACTAATGATATATAGACTCTAGATAGTAGAGTGATTAGACACTTATTTCAAATGCACTATTTACATATCATGTGCAAATCTCTTTAGCTATACTAGCAAATTTACAAATGGAATTTTAAATTCTATATGTTTCAGGGTTTATATGTATGTATGTATGTCATATCCAAAATATATTGTATCTAAACATTTAAAAGAATGTTCATACTGATATCAAACATTATGTCCATATTCATACATATATTCATATCCATGCAACTTAGATATATATGAACATTTTCAATAAATCACGATCAATAAATTGATTAATTCCAAAATTCCAAGTTTTAAAATAGTCATACACATTGGGTTTTATGGTAAGTGAATAATTACATACCTTTTAGAAAATTTCCTAAACAATACAAATTGGTGCCACACAGACTAAAAATCTATTAACTTTTAATGTCTATGTTGGAAAAACTAGGTGCTAGGTAGGAATAAAATAAAACCTCTAGTCATGTTAGAAGTTGACCCAATATCTTCTCTAGTACAATACTTCCACTACCCAAAAACCGAATTAGAAAAATTCCTGAGCATTACAAGTATGCTTCCACAAGCATGCCAAATCCATCAACTTTTAATGTCTATGTTGTAAAAATTACGTGCTAGGTGGGAATAAAATAAACCCTCTAGTCATGTTAGAAGTTGATCCAATATCTTCTCTAGTACAATACTTCCACTGCCCAAAAAATGAATTAGAAAATTCAAAATAGATATAATGTTCAAAGTCAACTCTATAAAATTATTTTCATCACAGTCAAATGAGATTCTCATTCACTGAATGTGGCCAATAAATCCTTGCATTATATTATCAAAGACTTCATACCAGGCTTAGAGTTGAATATTTGGAACACAAATATGTAATAATAATCATGAAAGAATGAATGATAAAGGACAACCTAACAAAAGTCTAAAATTCGAACAGATTATGTGAAACATGATACACAATCAATTTTGGAATGTAGTCCAATAAAGAAATAACATGCAAGTCTAGTCTCTTTACAACAATCCAGGCTATTATTTAGTATTTGAAAATGAAGGAAGAATATAAAGGAAACAAAAGGTGCAGGGGTTTTCATCCTCAGTTGTTTAGGTAGTTGTTTGGCAGAGTTGAACACAAACTCTTCCGATATGACAAAAAACTTAATGCTGGGCCTAATACGAACGATAAATTATTTTCCAGGCTAGTGCATACATGTTTACACCCTTTCGTCCATCAAGATGCGGTCTTAGTGGTAAGTTGGAGCACTATGACCAAGGTTCTATCCCCAAAAAGCATGTTCTCATAGAATGGTTTAGGGCCAGGTACATGTCCTAGGTGATTTTGAAATAAAATAAAGCTCTTCACTTGTGGCACTCTAAAAAAAGGTAGTCCCTCAAAAGGATAAAATTTTCTAGACGTGCATACCATCATGTATATGTGGGTGTTCTACAGATTGATCCAGATCGATTGGATGAGTTAGTTATGGGTGTGGACGACTAAGTGAGCAACCACCACTGCTAATGAGAATCAGGCCACACTTGTGAGGATTGGGTTGTAGGGATGAGGCACAGTGGTAGAGCTCAGTCGAGCGAATCAACATTAGTGCATGAGAAGATTTTGTGGAGGTGCCAACAAGAAAAGAAGCCATGGGATGAGGAGAACATGGACGTGGAGTGACTACTGGACAGGTCAAATCGACAAATGAAGTGAGAGGTGCGGGTAGAGAAAGAAGAACTACATCAAGGCCCGAGCACTGGGACAACAGTTGGCCCTTGACCAAGTTTTGGGAGTTTCTTGGTCATGTTGACCTATTTTGGGACATCGACAGCTTGTCGAAGGAGGAGCGCAAGAAAAAGCGGAGATCACAGGATCTCGACCCCCTTTTGGACCCCTTTTAGGGTTTTTGGGAATATGTAATGGGAATGGGATGTCGGCCCATGGGTTTACCCATGTTTAGGCCTATTTTGTATGTATAAATAGAAGGATAGGCAATGTAAGAAGGAGAGAATAGTGCATCTATGTGATGTGAATGTATGCTAAGTACGAGTAGAGTCTGCAAGTGCTTTGTGCATGATTGTAAGAGACTTGCAGAGCAAAGTGCAGATCCTTGTAGCGGATTGTGGAGAGCTTAGTGCTATAGCGCAAGGAATAAGGATATAACGAGCTGCACAAATCTTCTGTCTTGTGCGGAGTAAGGGTTTTGATGGCTTTGTGCTTGTAACTGATTGACCGAAGACAATAAAGAAGAAGAGTTGGTGGACGTAGCCCCAGGGTGGGAGTGAACCACGTAAACACTGTGTTATGTGCTTTGTGCTTTGTCTTGATGTGTTCATACATTATATGCTAAGTGCTCTGATATGTTTAGATAGACCTATTTATTCTTTGTGCTTATTATATGTGAGAATGTTAGATCTGATCTAGATAGTCATGCTTAGTGCTTGATATGCTCATTTTGATCCATTTGTATATGCTAAGTGCTTGAATACTCTAGATTTGTGTGAATACTGCGAAGCTCTGTTGTATCAACGAAGTGAATAGTGATTACATATTAAGGAACTGATGGTGCTAAGAGATGTATTCAGTATTATAATCACAGATCTATGTCCCAGCTAAGGTTCCAGAACCCGAGTCTTGCAACCACCCCCGCCTCTACCTCAGGTGAAACTTCATCTTCCTCGCAGGTGTTGCCAAAAGGGCCGGTAGTTAGGGATTTGTTGGTGCACTGTTGTAGCGTTGAACCCTGGGTCTGCCCCTGTTCCAACAAATGGTTCCGTTGCTGATACTGAAATTGTGATTGCTGGGAACTGAGGAAGAAGAAGCTCTGTGCAAAGAGCTGTGCCCTGGTGCACAATGTTCTACTTTATTTATAAAGCTCCATGCTAAAGAAAGAAGGTCATATCTGAAAGAAAGAAGCTCGATCTGAAGAAAAGAAGATCATATCTGAAGGGAAGAAGCAAGATCTGAACGCTTGA
>ML787921.1:230264-277746 GCA_009831015.1 Picea engelmannii | reverse complement strand
AAAAAGGTAAAAGTGAGAATCTCTGATTAAAAGAGGTAAGATCTGCAAACCCTGTGCTCTGTAGAAGTAAGATAAGTAGAAATTTTTATTTCTAGAGTATGGATCTAGGTATGTTTAGTAGAGTCTGTCCTAGTTTGAAAACTAGGGTATTAATAGATGAAAGAAGGTTTGGTATGAATACATTTGATAAGACTAGTGAAAGATATGTTATACCAATGCGTAGAAAGAATGTTTGGACTAACAAATGGATGCAAGATCCTAGAAAGAATTTATTGCAGGTTAGCTCTTATGATCCTAGTGCGCAGTACAGAGGAGGTTGGGGATCATTTAAAAGAAAGAGCGGATTAACCCTCTGTTACAGTTGCAAAAGACCGAGACATCTTGCTAAGGAATGCCCTGGTGGAAGACCTAGTTGTCTTTGTTGCAAAGCTCTAGACCATGAAGTGTTGGATTGCCATAGAATGATTGCTAAGATTGAAAGCATGAACATAAGACAAGAAAACCCTAAGATAGATCTAGAAACTAAGGCTACAATAGAACCCCAGAAAGAATCAGAGAAGGTATTACTACAGATGAAAGAAACCTTGAACGACCATTGACATGTTAGACTATCAGATATTTTTAAAGACACAGAGTGCCTTGAAGCAAGAATATGGGACTTCAACATTGACTGTGTTCTAGATGAGGAAACACAAGTGAATATCATGATAGAAAGAACTTGGTAATCTATAGGAAGGCTTGCTATGATCCCTTCACTAAGAGGAATAGTGTTATTAAGAGGAAAACTGGTAAACCTGTGTGGGAGGCTCGCTCAGATACCTATGACTGTCAATGGAACTTCGACGGAACAAGATTTTGAGATTATTCAATTTATTGAGAACCGCGCCCCATTTACCATGTTAATAGGAAAACCTTGGATTGATAGAGATCAAGCCAGACGAAAAGAAGAAGAAGAAGTTTTGGAATAGAAGAAGCAAGAGTTAAACGTTTTCATGACCAAAAAGATCGCACAATTGATTGAAGAACATGAGAGAATATCGAAGATGTTTAATGATAGTAACCCAATTGTTGAAGTTAAGAGAACTCTAGAGAATCCAAAAAATATTGAATTACCTACCCTAGACAAAGAAGAAGTATTATACAGGAACCCTAGAGAAGAATCTCAACAATGCGAAGTGACTAAGACCACAGAAGACAAGAATCAGAACAGAAAAAAACTACTGAGACAAAGCTCACTGGAAAAAAAGGCTCGATAGTTAAGAAAGAAGAGGGCTAATACTGCAAAGTTACAGGAGGTTCTAGAGGAGACTTCGCAGAAAGAAAAATTGTAGAATTGGAGCTTCGCCGGGATATCAAAATAGTGACACATGGCACTTCGCCATGACGAAGAAATATAGCCGTTGGGGCTGATATATCCGTTCGACTCTTGTTTTGAATGGGAAGAAAAGCAATAAAGGTTCGTCATCAGACTGTTGGGCCGCGCCATAACGGATCGAACATGAGTTAATGGAGGCTCATACCCGTTGTAAGCACACCATTGTTGAGTTACCTATTTATCACGTCACGCCATGCATCAAGAACAGTTTTTTCTAATTGAGAATTTGAGCCCACAGACTTAGCTGAGTTTATACAGTGATCATTGTGCTCTCCGTCTCTATCTCATTATCGTGTCTAAGTTGTTCCCCATACCTGCGAATTGTTCACCCCAAGTACGTATGTCGGAAGCATTGAGCGATGCAGAGAATGCTGTTGAGGAAGTTTTGATCCACTTGATTATTGAGAAAGCCATGTCGATGTCCAAAGGTATCTAGGCTTCATCCACAAAAATAGTGCAAGCATCCCCATCCACTGCTCACAGAGTTGGATTGTCTTGTGAAAGGCGAACTAAGCACAAGGATGACTTAGCGAATGCTAAGCTGATTCTGAGCATTCTACCTACCTATCTACCACCTTTGAGCGATGCAATAAATCGAGATAGTGTGCCCAGAGACTTTGAATATGAATTGGTCACGGCGTACCTCCTGAAGGGGATACGCGCAGTGCACACAAACCAAGATAAGATTGCAGCATTGAAGTTTAGCGACTTCAACCTCGGTGACAGAAAGGTGTATAACATGCTCACCCTGCACAAGTATCTGACCAGAACTAAGGGAAAGAATTCAAAGATCGTACCCAAGTCATGGACCATGAACCTTGCACAGTCCACCCTCCTCAACGTTATGAAGATCCCACACTTCGGAAGGCACCAAGAAGTGAACGCATGCGTCAAGCTACTGTTGTCATGCTACCATGGTGGATATTTATGGTTGAATCACCGTATCACAATGGATCCGATGTTGATTAATCGGATCATAGGGCTGAGCATGTAAGGCACTGACCCACAGGATTTCTATCTTGGAAAAACCATGGATCGTGCTCTTGTGTAGAAGATAAAAGACACCTACGGGGATGTCGAGAAGGGAATGCATGGCTACAAGGTAGCCTCTATCCAAAGCGACGTAGTGCACCTAGCCTGTCAATTGATCGGAGGAAATTTTGTTCGTAAGAACCGACCCACGCAAGTGACTGTATTTGTAGTCGACCTCGCAGGAAAGTGCGCGAAGGGCCTACAAATGAATTGGGTGAAGTACTTTGTAAACCAGCTGGAATTGGATTGCAGGGAAGCGCAAGATCAAGGATATGAGTTCCAATTCAACTAGCTTCTCATCTTGATCGCTTTCATCGCATGGGATATGCTGGAAGGTGCGACCTTCTTGGACATCGAGCCGTTTGAACCTCTGGCCGCAAAGTTTAGTACACTATGGTACTTGAACGACATGAACAAACAGTGGCAATCAAATGCCGTCTTCCACAATGATTACAACTAGTTGAAGGTAGCCATCCAGTCTGCGCCTTGTATAACCCCGAACACTCTCCACAGGTTTAGGCCCTTGATGAAATTCCACACAGACTGCCATTTCATCTATATCACAGCACGTGCTGATGAGCATAAACAACATCTGCATTCATACTACAAGTTGACTGAGGATGACTTGGAAGAAATTACCAAGGAATGGTCGGTGGACCTCCTTGTTCCAGTGAACCCTACGGAGATGTCCGATGTTGACAGTCTATAAACTGCGATGGATATACCTGGACCTAGCAAGACAAAGAAGACCAAAGAGGTCCATGATTTAGACAACCCATCCGTAAAGACTGCTTCCATCTCAGCAGAGCAAGGAGGAGATGGTTGAGAAATAGATGACGCAGAAGTTGAACTGAAGAAAGGAAAAGTTACACTACCTCGAGATGAGGAAGAACCCTCAAAGAAAAGGAAGGTTTCCCCTCTGAAACCTTCTTCAAGGAAGAAATCGAAAGCAACCAGGACCAAATTTGAGACCACCCTCACCTCAGACGACTTCGAATTCATCGTCGCAACACTGAATGATGATTCATTGGAGATACAGAGAAGCAGGAAGTTAAGCAAGAAGAGGTGTTCAGTCGAATTAAGGACGAGCTCGAAGGTGTGCAACAGGCAATATAGTCCAGCCGCGTAGTTTCCACTACACCGCTGTCAGTAGGAACATCAGAACTAGGTGTTGAGCCAACACAACTACACCGCATTGCTGATACAGTCGAAGCTCGCCTTCGACAAGCTCAGGAAGAGACAACATAATCCACGTAGGCTTTAGCACAAGTACAGAAAGACCTAGAGGATCAACGCAGTGCTACAGAATGGGAAAATCTAGCTCTGCAAGCAAAGTGGGATGAAGAAAAAGTACAATTACAACAAATCAAGGAACAGTTGCTCACTGAGCAACTCAAAGTTAAGGAAATGGTTCACAGAGCACTTCACTCTGTGATAGTCATCGAAGTAAAGGTCAAAGAGAGAGTTCCATAACAAGTCGCGCAACTCGAAGAAGTAATCCAACAGCTCCAACAACGCATAGCAGACTTGGAGCTCTGCACTGTGCCCGAGACTCCTCAAGATGTAAGAGACCTAAGGGAAGAAACTTCCCGCAACACAGTTGACAGATTGAATTCTTTTGCCTTGGAGTGCAAGCAGTTGAGTAACCAAAGTGCCTAGACATACGAGAACCTCACTGAAAACCCAGAGTTATAGACACTGGAGTCGCAACTCTAGGAAGCGAAGCAATACGCAGATATACTACAGGCACATCTGAAGGCCCTGTTCGTTGTAGAACGAATGAAGAGGTCTCAAGAGCAACACAAAGATCAACAATAGATCCATATGCTTCAAAGAAAAATGATGGAATTCACTCAATGGCTTCAACCTGTGCAAGATAAGGCATGCTAGTTGTTTACATAGGTGGAGAGCCAAGGAGCAGAATTAGAACAGGTTGTCACTGCAACAAAACAATGCCTAGAAGGGCCAATGAACGACGCAGTAATACAAAATTTCAATGAACAAGAGGCCACAACAATGCAGCAAGTCAAAGCATCTTGGGCCAAGCTCGAGGCATTCAAAGCCAAACTGATCAGACCAGAGTGACTCGGGACGAGTCACAGGTGAGTGTTGGGGGCCTGTTGGACCTTGACCAAGTTTTGGGAGTTTCTTGGTCATGTTGACCTATTTTGGGACTTCGAAAGCCTGTCAAAGGAGGAGCGCAAGATGAAGCAGATATCAAGGGATCTTGGTCCCCTTTTGGGCCCCTTTTAGGGTTTTTGGGAATATGTAACGGGAATGGGATGTCGACCCATGGGTTTACCCATGTTTAGGCCTATTTTGTATGTATAAATAGAAGGATAAGCAATGTAAGAAGGAGATAATAGTGCATCTATGTGATGTGAATGTATGCTAAGTGCAAGTAGAGTTTACAAGTGCTTTGTGCATGATTGTAAGAGACTTGCAGAGCCAAGTGCAGATATTTGTAGCGGATTGTGGAGAGCTTAGTGCTATAGCGCAAGGAAGAAGGATCCAGTGAGCTGTGCAGATCTTCTATCCTGTGCGAAGTAAGGGTTTTGATGGCTTTTTGCTTATAACTGATTGACCAAAGACAATAAAGAAGAAGAGTTGGTGGATGTAGCCCCAGGGTGGGGGTGAACCATGTAAACACTGTGTTATGTGCTTTGTGCTTTGTCTTGATGTGTTCATACGTTATATGCTAAGTGCTCTGATATGTTTAGATAGATCTATTTATGATTTGTGCTTATTATATGTGATAATGTTAGATATGATCTAGATAGTCATGCTTAGTGCTTGATATGCTCATTCTGATCCATTTGTATATGCTAAGTGCTTGAATACTGTACATTAGTGTGAATACTGTGAAGCTCTGTTGTATCAGCGAAGTGAATATTGATTACATATTAAGGAACTGACGGTGCTAAGAGTTGTATTAAGTATTATAATCATAGATCTGTGTCCCAGCTAAGGTTTAAGACACCTGAGTCTTGCAACCACCCCTGCCTCTACCTCGGGTGAGACTTCATCTGCTTCGCAGGTGTTGCCGAAAGGGCCGGTAGTTAGGGATTTGTTGGTGCGCTGTTGTAGCGTTGAACCCTGGGTCTTCTCCTATGCCAAAAACAACTGCGACCTAAGGTAGCTGTTATGGAAACATAGTGAATGACAAAGAGAGGGAGAAGCGAAAACTGGTGAGTACAATCACCAAAATAACCACCATGATAGTCAAACATGAAGAAGGTGAGGCAGCGGTCGGTAGTGACATACAATTGCCAAGTGGAAGATTCAATAGTTGGAGTCACCAACAAGCAGTTCGTGCGCGAAAGGAGAACACAATTGTGTGCGAGGTTGAGCTAGCAAGGCGATGAATAAAATAACTTACTACAGTGGCTGCTTTAAGAGACAACATAGAACTTTGTTTGTAGTCCATGCTAAGGACACACGTGCTAAGGTGAAGAGCCAGATGAGTGGTAGCGTGAGATGACATCAAAGAAACAACTGTGCGAGTGAGGATTGGCGCCAACTGGGAGACTAGATCCATGAAGTAGAGAAAACGCTGAGTGGAGGGCCAACAATCATCCTAGCTTTCCGAGTAGTGTTGGGAATCCCAACAAGGCATCCAGACAACCCAACAGGGAATTCGAGCAGGCCATAGAGGTCTGGGCAGCCCTTGGGCAGGTCCGAGCAACACCCAAGCAACAAGCAACAGACAAGTGCCTTGGGCAGTGGGAAGGGAGCCTGGGAAGTAGGCTGAGATAGCTGGGAAATGCCCAGATAGGCTCCAGGCAGCCCATAAAAGGACATGTGCAGTACTAGGAGGCTACGGGCATCCCCGAGCAACCTTGGGAAGGGGTTCGGGTAGTGGGAAACATGTTCAAGAGGTCAAATTTGAGTAGGTTTCCAAGATGGTAACATTGGGGATGAGTTGTGGAAAGTGCCTCATCTCTCCATATAACGAGAATGAGGTCGATGTTCCTGAGTTATTAAGAGACAAAATTAGACTGTTGTGGGACTAGTACCATGCATGTAGTGAAGGGGGTTGGATGGGTGATATTTCAACTAGATTCAGGAGGATCTTTATAGGTGGCATGAGTGATGTGTGTCCTAGGGCTGAAGTTTCTCTCAATATCACCCATCGAGGACATGAGGTATGAAATTACGTTCGAGGATGGACAGGTGCTCATACGTTCAGAGAGAGAATATACCAAGGATGTAATGACGAGGCCTAGCATCAGGGAGGGTATGATGTACATGGTGCTGGGACATCCTATAGTGGGGTCCAAGGGGATCTTGGATTGTAGATCAGATTAGAGTGCATCAGAGGTAGCAGGAGGGTCTTCTAGTTTATAGGGAGCAACTACAACAACAACATATTTGATGGGGTCATAGATTGATCTAGGAGGAGGTTCTTCCAGAAGTAACTTCCCCGCTAAGAGGGATTGTTAGATTTTGGGGTAACTCAGACATGTACTTCTGCATTGGCAGTGCCTAGCATGTGGAGGTGCTCGAGCGACACTCTTTAAAGTGGATTTTATGTAATTACTAAAGTGACTTTTGTAAGGTTGAGTGACTTAAGTGATTTAAGTCATCTCAATGAAATATTAATTCGTACCGTTAGATCATGAGATCCAATATCTAATCTTGGCCATTGAAATCTAGGGTTAGGTTTTTAGTCATTATGGGATTATAAAAGAAGATCTAAGGAGAGCGAGAGGCACACAATGAGTGCATAGGAGCAAGAATGAGTCTTTCTCATGTAATTGTGTTTGAGTGGGAAGGGCTAAGGAAAGAGTGAAGGGGGTAGTGAGGGATATAAAAACCAGGTGGACTAGGCTATCAACTGTAGCATTGTAATCCTCTTATGGGCCATTATCCCAGGATGAGAGCTCAAGCACAATCAAACTCAGAACTAGTTTTCCCGCAAGGGTTTTTCTAGAGGTGTTTACCTGAATATCTTATGCAATGTGTTATGGTTTCTGTGATTTAATGCTTCCACTAATTTTTTTGTTAATAACCTAGCTTGTGCTTTCAATTAATGAAGTGATTTCATTTGGGATTTTTAGCTAGGTGTTGGGTTCTGAATTTCAATATTTTATTGGTAACTTGTATGGCTTGCCATATCCAACGCTACTCTTGAATAAATATGTAATAAATACTCCCATTACAAGATCTATTCATACAATAATGACTTGTGATTTCGAGGTTGGCTAGGTAGTTGACCCTATTTTTCTGTTTTCGAACAATATGAGCATAAGATTTATGTTTCTTAACTTTGCATGATTTTTTTGTGCAATGGATGGCTGATATTGATACATTATCATTCTTTAAGAGATGGAAACTTGATGAGATAGAGATTGGTGACTTTCAAATCCTCCCATTCTTCATTCTTCCATTTCCATGGTGTTTTCGTGACATTGTCCTTGATTACTGTGAAGGTAAAGTACTTGTATTGACTTCATGTCCCCTTGAGTTCTTATGGTGTCAATAAGATATTCTCAAAGTTTGTATCTATAACTTTGAAATAAAGGAGAAAATATTTCAGTGACCAAGTCTTTGTTATGATAAATTTAATAGTTTGATGTAGAACTATTTGAATTAATGAGCTTCGAGTAACACTAGCCTCATTAATTTTCCTCTTCTGATGGATATGAGTTACTGGTACACTAAAAAAAAACTAATATATATATATATATATATATATATATATATATATATATATATATATATATATATATATTCACTGATTTTAAAGTATTTTATTCATAGATCTACCACTTTTTGTTTCATATTTGAAGTGCTTAGTCACAAATTACAAGGGCCAAAGGATGATTTAATTTTATTTTCGCCTATAAATCTGAACTTTACTATTTTTCAAGTGTTTAGGGGAAGAAATTTGCATAATGTTAGAGATTTCAGCAAGTATATTGTGCAGATTTGAAGATTTTTGCAAGGCATACTTGAATATTTTAAACTTCAAGTCACTAGGAATTCCCCACTATGGCTATCAAACAATAGCTCAAAGCGATATGGACCATGTGAGATGACATCGACACTTTCCCTAGGTGTTCATTTGGTTTTATTGGGACTAAATTCCCCAAGGGAAATTTGGAGTGATAAGATACATAATCTGCTTTTGCGAGAAATACAAACCTTTCTTGGGAGAGGTGTATAATGGAATAGATCATAGACAATGTTGGAGAAGATAAGGGATCGTCAATGCAAAAGAGTTGGACTTAAAATAAGCATTAAATGATCAAATTAAGGAAATTGTGACAAGAAGATGGAATAAAATAATGATCCCATTAACACCTTTTGGCCTTTGCATTGAATACCAAGTATTATCATGTAGATGTCTTGTCACAATCAAGAAGGAAAGCACCACATAAGGTAGGAAGTGATCCTAGGATACAAGAACACCTTGAAGAATTTAGTTATAGAACCCAATGTCATAGTGGAGGTTCCGCATTAGTTTTCCACATTTGTATCTACAAAGGGTATATATGCAGATTTGGACGACATGGAGGATAAGAAGACCATGGATCCAATTCAATAATGGAACTACCATTGTGTGGACACCAATCATCTCCACTTTATCTATCAAGCTATTATTGCAAGTTTCTAGTAACTCATCAACTGAGATAAGATACAATACAATAAAATAAGATAATTGTATTAATGTTCGAAAAATGACCACAAAAGTAGGTTAATGGGATTGTTAGGTACAATGATGTGCATACAAATGATGAGCACTAAAGTGGATCCTATATAAAACCAATATGCAAAAAGTAAAATACGAGTCTAACCTAGATCTAGGAAAGCAAACTCTGAAGATGGAGAGATGATCCTGGAGAGAGATGTGCAAGGTGAGTAGATCTAGAATCTATGATACTAGTGGTACAAGCCTATGTTTTTCCACTAGGAACCATCTCTCTTAACATTCAAGGTAAAATGAAGGAATCTCAAAATAGATGTTTTCCTAGAAGAAGAAGTAGAAGAGGAGCTGGACTAAGTGCTATGCTATTGCTTGGAAGGGAGAGCTCATTGATGTGGTATGGAAGATATCATCTGGCTATTGGTCTATTTTCTAATGTGAGTTTTGGACTGGCAGTGCCGTTGGAGTCTCACAAAAGTATAAATAGTTCTATGAGTCTTCATTGATATGGGGTTAGGGACATGATTGATATCCATTTGTCGCTTGGTGCCCTTAATAGATGGGAGCACCATAAATAAGGAAGTGATCCACTAGGTGCGAGCTGGTCCATGATGTGGGTGTGGCGAGAGGGTGAGAGAGTAGAGACAAAGGGCGTCATGTTAGATTTTATTGCACCTCAGGTCTGGTATAATGTTTCCACAATTATACACAAATTTATCCAATTTGAACTGTAAACATAAACAAATTGAGATGCCTAACTATATTAACACACTGGAAGATAAATTAGAAATTAGATCATACATAGGTACACATAAATTTCAAGCCCAAAATCATTTTCTTAAACCAATAACCAATGGGCTCCCATACCATGGACAATGGCCCAATATTGACATAAGGAAAATGCCAAATACACTTACACGGAACATCTGAAACCATCCTTGGTTTCTATGATCAACTCAACTGCTATAACACACCTATTGCAACCCTCAAACAACTCTCAAGACCAATCCTATTTTGTTGGTCCAGTTCACCAGAGCTGCCCTCAAGCTCCTTCAATATTTTGCTGTACTTGTACCTCAAGTCTTGCTACTATACTGGCTGTTACAACCTGAAACCTTGATTGTGATGGCCCCCAACAACTCTCAACCTTCTGCTGTAACAGTCCTCTGTACTTGTTGTACCTACACAAGCTTCCCGAGCATCTATGAAAACCTTCCACCTTGCTATGCCATCCCTCTACTTTTTTGTCCAAACTTACCCATAAGATGCTGCCTCGACTCCATTACTTAGAAAGACCTTCTACCCTCCTTTACTTGTTGTTGCGGCCCCTTAACCATCCCTCCTTTACCACTGTCCAAATCTTCACTTGAAGACTACTGTTACAACCCTAAAGTCTGTTGACTGTTGGTGTTGTAGCAACCCTTTTCTCACTGTTGTTGCAACCCCATAACTGCCTAGAATTTGGCTCTCTTGCAGGCGTAGTATCCTAAACAAAATCAACACTCTGCTGTTACTTATTTTCGTTGTCCAAAACTCCTGCAACCTCTTCAAACAATCCTCCCAGGCCTATGAATTACTTATTTGCTTAGGCTGAACCCTTAGCAGTCTCCTCAAACCTGTAGCTACCTTCTATACTAGGTTGAGCCTCTCAAGACCCTAGACACAACCTATTTTCCTTGGTCCGAGTCACCAAGAGAGAAGGCAGAGCTTCCCTAGGGATGCAGATAGGATCTCCTAGCTACCCAACACACTTCTACAATCCTTTAGATGCTTCCATTGACTGACCAAGATCTCCTCTCCTTGGTACCTGCCCAAAACACAAAAAAATACAATAGACTAGAGCCTTACGACCTCTTCCATGGTTGGACCTACCGCCATGACACTTGGAATGAAATTTCCAAGCTCTCCACACACAATGAGAATTTCAGAATGATATCTCTTGTTTATATACAAGGCTAGGGGTCAAAATAGAAGCCTTTCCACAAGTCAACACCAATTTAGGATTTCTCTGTGGGTGTGAAGCCCCATCACAAACCCACAAATCCCATTGTCAAGCCCATGAAGCCCCAACTTCATTCCAAGGGAGTTTTCACCCAAACGAAAGTGTGATGTGGTGCCCATGACAATTCCCACGTGCTTGGTTCTTAGGGAATGTGACAATACCTGCCTGAAGCTACACAAATAGACACTTACTCTTAGTCGAGGAGGTATTCTCACCACACTCCACAATCAACTGGAAGTATATTTGTCTCCCATGCTGGAAGTAACTCTACTTGTCAAATTGGAAGTAAATTTTCCTCCCAAACTGGATCCACTACCACAAATTCTCTCCAATCTGCCTGATTGGATGCCCCCACTGTCACCGAATAAAACCTACTCTCCAATCCTCCTAACTGTTTTCACCCTCAATCACTAAAGAAAATTCTGCAGTCTGGCATGATTTGTCCTTGGAAGACACCCTGCTCCTAGAATCCTTCCTCTTCTGAGCATCATGTTTGGCCATCTCAACCCATGACACCCTCCTGACCGTCTCAGGACATGCCTCACTCCTATATGGACTTGAAGGTTGGCTCCCACTAAGCAACTAATGCTCCCTCTAAAGTCATAATCCCTTTGAATCCGCTGATTCCCTTTGAAGTCAAACTCCCTTTGAGTCTACACAACCATCGAAGCTACTTGCTCCTTGTCCACTATCCTATGCATAGACCTAGGAGGCTTCTCCTCTCCATTGGATCTTGGGGGATGAATCCCTCTGAGCATGTACCACTGGTGTAGCTACCTACTCCTCCTCAATTGTCTCTCTTCTCCTGTTGGTCACAACAAACATAGGCGAGTCCCTTAGCCTATATACTTTGTCTTATCCAACTCCGGGACCATTGCTGTGCCTGGGCTTGATACTTTGGGCATTCAATAATACATGTCCATCTTGGAAAAACACTGCATAGTCCTACTTCTCAATTGCTGAGGATGAGAACACACTCCTGACACCCATAGCACCTTTTCCACTCACAGCACATTCCCCGACTCCATCCATAAAACCATTGCTACAGATCCTTGTACTACATGCATGGTACTCATACCAAGATCCTCGTACATAGACAAGTCAGATACTGTGAAGCTCTCGAACAAATCCTATGCCCCTGTCATGTGCCAGTGGTTCCCACTGCATAAGAACCATGCACTCCTCTCAAGGACATCATGCTTCTTACCCAGATCACTCCAATGAATTTCTACCCAAGTCCATCATCCAAGTGAGAATACTGTCTATGTCTATGCACATGCTGCAATTGAACCTGTGTCCTCTCTCTAAACAGTCCCAAGCTATGGATGGACACTCACTGTAGTCCACTCTAGATCTATGCAACTCATCTCAACAAGTGTCCTCATCTTCCCGGGTCAAATAACTCATACATTATCATACCTCAACAATGGGAAACTTCCAGCCCGATGAAGACTGTAACTCATCAAACTACCAAATGTCCGAAGCTATCTCGTCTTTGCCAAAGAAATCGAGCTGCACGCATCACAACTCACTATGACAAGTCACAATAAGTCCATCCACATGGTTGGAAACCTGCCACACAACATACTACTGTGATCGAGGCTCTCTGCCAATCCACCAAAACTCCCAACCTACCACACTACTGAGATGCAATATTCCACAACTCCTTGTCTGGAAAATCTCCTCCATGTCTCAAACCAGAGACCATCTAACCTTCTGCTACCTGCAAAAATCACTACATCTCCCTCCTAGAGTTGTCACTTGTGTAGATAACTTCAATCTAACTTCCCTTCTCATAACCACAACTATGATACCATGCTAGATTTTACTGCACCTTAGGTCTGGTCTAATTTTTCCATAGTTATACACAAATTTACCCAATTTGAACTATAAACATAAACACATTGAGATTCCTAACTATATTAGCACAACGAAATATAAATTAGCAATTAGATCATTCACATTTACACATTAATTTCAAGCCCAAAATCATGTTCTTAAACCAAGAACCAATGGGCTCCCGTACCAGGGACAATGGCCCAATATTTACACAAGAAAAACTCTAAATACACTTACAAGGCACAACTGAAACCCTCCTTGGTTTCCATGCCTCAACCTAGTCAACTCAGTTTCTGTAACACACCTATTACAACCCTCAAACAATTCTCAATACTGATCCTAGTCTGCTGTTCCAGCTCACCAAAACTACCCTCAAGCTGCTTCAATCTTCTGTTGTACTTGTACTTCAAGTCCTACTACTGTACTGGCTATTATAGCCTTAAAAATTTACTGAAACAACCCCCAACAACTCTCAACCTTCTTCTGTAACAATACTCTGTACTTGTTGTACCTGCACAAGCTTCTTGGGTTCCACCTTGCTGCGGCAACCCTCTACATTGCTGTCCAAACTTACCCACAAGCTACCATCCCTCCTTTACCACTATCCAAATATGCCACTGAAGATTGTTCTTACAACCCTAAATCCTGTCGACTATTAGTTCTGTAACAACCCTTTTCCCACTACTATTATAGCCCCAAAACTGTCCAAAATTTGGCTTTCTTGTAGGCCTAGTTTTTTGAACTAAATCAACAATCTACTATTACTTCATTCCACTGTCCAACACTCCTGCAACCTCTCAAAACAATCCTCCCAGGTCTGTGACTTACTTATTTCCTTAGGTCAAACCCTTAACAACCTCCTCAAACCTTTAGCTGCCTCTTATACTAGGCCGAGGCTCTCAAGACCCTAGCCACAACCTATTTTCCTTGGGCCGAGTCACCAAGAGAGCATACAAAGTTTCCCTAGGGACACGACTAGGTTGTCCTATTTGCTTTACACACTTCTACAATACTGTAGCTTCTTCCCTTGACTGGTCAAGTTCTTCTCTCCTTGGCACCTGCCCAAAACATAGAAAATTGCAACAGACTAGAGTCTTACGACCTCCTCCATGGCTGGACCTGTGGTCACCACACTTGGATTGAAATTTCCAAGCTCTCCAAAAACAATGAGAATGTTACAATGACATCTCTTCTTTATATATAAGTCTAGGGGTCAACTTAGAAGCCCCTCCATAATTCAACACCAATTTAGTCTTTCTCTGTGGGTGTGAAGCCCCATCACAAACCCACAAAGCCCATCGTCAAGCCCATGAAGCCCCATCTTTATTCCAAGGGCATTTTCACCCAAACAAAAGTGTGATGTGGTGCCCATGAAGATTGTTACATGCCTAACACCTAGGGCATGTGAGAATACCTGCCCGAAGTTACAAAAATCAATTCCTCCTTCATTTATAAGGAAAGACATCTCTAGTTGGGGTACTTGAGGAAACTGCCAAGTGTTTGGAGAGCCTTGAAAATATAGTGGAATTTTCCTCGGGTCTTGTGGTAAATTAGGCAGTGGAAGATGATATGCTCCTTAGTCTCAACCTATAGGAGATGCCACATTTGGTACATCCTATCTAATCGATCAATTTGGTGGTTCGTCTCAATCCAAAGTGTATGAGATCCCACTCTAAAGTATCCCAACAAGATGCGAAGAGTGTGCATCCAATAACGAAAGTGTGTAATGGGGTCAAACAATGAGTTTGTCCCTCTAATCCATGAAGTGTTCATCATAGAAGGCCATATTTGGATGTAACCTACCCTGAGGGTTTATCCAAGTGGCCCGCTCAAACTTCCTATAGATATCTTCTTTGATGATCCTATTCATCTCTTGTTTGGTAGGTAAGAGGTGGCCAGGCACAACAAGGGAGTATCTAAACGGAGGAATTTGGTCCATTGCAATACCAACAAATTCCAGGAGATCCAAGACCCCTACATATAAAAAATGAGAGTTTGTTAGAGGATTGGTTGATGCAATGGACTTTGATGAATATTAGGCCTAGTATGGATATCAGTCCTGTCCCTTTACCAAGTTATCATAACTCCGAATGCGATGCAAGAGTGAGATAAGACCGAACAATGTCTCAAGCTGAAAGGGATAAGCACAAAAGTATTGAAGGATGAAGGGTTGAGGGATTTCATGCTTGCATCATATGATGCAACAAAGGAGGTTGATCTCTACTCTCTTTGCTGAGGACTATTTAGAATCTAGTATACTAGGTTCCCAAACCTTAGAACCATATAAAATTATGGGTTGGATAAGGGTGTCCATGAGAGATCTTGGATGATATGTCCTAAAAATGGTTCTAGAAACACTGCCTCTCATGACGAGCCAAGGATCTGTAGCCCCTTCTAATTCAAGGCTAAAGTGCATGTTGTAGACTAAAGTGAGGTCTTGTAAAATATACCCCCAAATAGGTATAAGTGTTGGTGATATCAATATCCTCTCCTTTGAAAAAGAAATGGTGATCAAAGAGGGTCTTCTTAGATCCGTTGAAAATCAGGACTTTGGTTTTACCTAGGTTGACCTTCAATTGACAAAGGTCTCAAAAAAAGGGCTAGGGAATTTAGTGATTTATGCAACCCTTGAGGAGATGAGGCTAAAAGGATAAAATTGTCAGCAAAAAGTAGGATAGATATTAAGACCTGATGGAGAAGATACTCATATCCATCCTAGATTTTCTCATGCAAGAAGGGCTCTAGCTCGTCGATGTATATGCCAAATAATGTGGGGGATAGGGGGCATATTTGTTTGACCCCAACTATACTTTTGATAAATTTGATGCCCGATGGGTTGTGTGGACATGACCAAGGACTGACTCATATAGGCGCATAATGATGATTAGTAAGGTCTCTTACCTTCTGGAACAAATCATACCAGGGACAGAGTCAAATTCTTTCAAAAGTGAACAAAGAAACAATAAACTTTCGAAGAGAGATGTCATGCATCCTTGATGATGTCTTGGAGTGTAAGGATGTGATCAGTGGTCTAGTGCTTAGGTAGAAATACATAGTGTCCTCTAGCTCTAAGTTGTTTTCTCTTAAGCTCCCTAGAGAGATTCAAATGGAGTAGTGGCATAGAGTTTAGAGAATGTGTGGTCCACCATGATCATACTGTAGTTGTTGGGATCAACACTAGAACCCGATTTGCAGATCAGGTGAGTAGTGTGATGTGACCAAGATTATAGAAAACCTGTATAGATCAAATGGTTGAACAAATTGGTTAAGTGGTTATCCATAGCATGAAGAAGATTCTTGAAGAGTTCTGCCTGTAACCTTCCTCATTCATTTCCTTCCTATTGTTCATCATCTAAACAACCTCTCGAATATCTTGGTAGGAGAATAAGTCACTTCTCCCCACCATCTTCCCTCACCACTCCCCTCTCCCTCTCGATCCAAAATCCATGTTTTCCCATAACTCCTACCATACCTCCTACGTTTTCCCATACCACCCATTTTCCTACTTCTCGTGCTGCTGCGACTAGCTCCTTGAAGTGTTTTAGCTATACAACTTGGGATCTAGTGAGATCCTTGTATAGGAATTTATTGTTGGGATGGGAGAACAATCAACACCTAGCGCAAAGAGCTTGGAGCCAGTCACTCATTAACCTAAACTAGATGAAAAGTGTAGAATCAAATCCAAACCAGGGTCTCTCAAGAGTAAGGTTTGGAAGCTCAAGGTTATCTTGAAGGAACAAGGTTCCAACTTGCATGGGGTCTCGAGATGGAGAGGGTGAGGGAATTCCCTTGACCTTTATGTTAATTTATCAATCCCTTCTAGTGTGCTCTTCCATTATTTTGGCTCAAACAACTTCCTCGACCACAACAAGAGGAGGGGGGGAGGTCCTATCCTTATCCTTATCCCTACCCACCTGTTCATACGAATTAATATGCATATTTGTTTCCTATTTAAAAGTGGCTGCTATTTTCATATTTCTTGAAGGGAGGGGTAGAGGAGGTGAGGGGAGGAGTTAAGGGGGAGAAGGGAGGGGAAAAGGAGGCGAGGGGAGGAGCTAAGGGGGAGAAGGGGGCAAATGAGAGGGGGAAGGAGAGGGGCATTGAGCTTGAAGGACTATATTTTTTCACTGATTCGTGGCTCGATCTCAGATCCTTGACATGAATTATATTTTCGGCTACATATGTCATGGCTTGATCCATATGGGGGCTCGACTTCTTAAGGGGTGGTCCAACAAAATATGTGATGACTCGACTCTTGTCATGGCTTGAGTCCTCAAGGGGTTAATAGGTGGTATATGTGGCATATCAATGGAAGAGAATCCATGTGTTGTCTCAAGAGGAATACCTATGGTGGATCAAGAGGAATAATATTGACTCTTTGTGAGTGAGTGGATCAAGAGGAATAATATTGAATATTGAATTTTGGATCAAGAGGAATAATATTCAATAAATCACGGTCAATAGATTGATTAATTCCAAAATTCCAAGTTTTAAAATAATCATACACATTGGGTTTTATAGTGAGTGAATAATGACATACCTTTTAGAAAAATTCTCGAGCATTACAAATTGGTGCCACACAAACTAAAAATGTATTAAATTTTAATGTCTATGTTGGAAAAACTAGGTGCTAGGTGGGAATAAAATAAACCCTCCAGTTATGTTAGAAGTTGATCCAATATCTTCTCTAGTACAAGACTTCCACTGCCCAAAAACTGAATTAGAAAAACTACTAAGCATTACAAGTATGCTTCCACAAGCACGACAAATCCATCAACTTTTAATGTCTATGTTGTAAAAATTATGTGTTAGGTGGGAATAAAATAAACCGTCTAGTCATGTTAGAAGTTGATCCAATATCTTCTCTAGTACAAGACTTCCACTGCCCAAAAACTGAATTAGAAAATTCAAAATAGATATAATTTTCAAAGTCAACCCTATATAATTATTTGCATTAGAGTCAAATGAGATTCTCATTTACTGACTGTGGCCGATAAATCCTTGCATTATATTATCAAAGACTTCATAACAGGATTATAGTTAAATCTTTGGAACACGAATATGTAGTAATAATCGTTAAAGAATGAATGATAAAGGACAACCTAACAAAAGTCTAAAATTCGAAGAGATTACGTGAAACATGATACACAATCAATCTTGGAATGTAGTCCAACAAAGAAATAACATGCAAGTCTAGTCTCTTTACAACACTCCTGGCTATTATTTAGTATTTGAAAATGAAGGAAGAATATAAAGGAAACAAAAGGTGCATGCATTTTCATCCTCTTTTGTTTAGGTAGTTGTCTGGCAGAGTTGAACACAAATTCTTATGATATGACAAATAATTGTATGCTAGGCCTAATACGAACGATAAATTATTTTCCAGGCCAGTGCATGTTGGGATTTGGGTACCTTGGAAAGTGGTCCCCATGTGCTTATGAGTCTCTAAGCACAAAGGGGGAAGACTATTACCCTTGTACTTTACTTTATGATTCTAATTTCACTTTGACTTAGGAGATTTAAGTCAAAAATGAAATATGTCACTTAAGTCATAAAGTGACAATTAATTCACAATGTGGGTGAATTAATAGACATAAAGCAACTAAGGAAAGTTGGTTTCCTTCGTGAGATTTTTGGATGATATCTCACCCATTGATTAGACTTGGCTAGATTGGATCTAGGCCATTGATCTATAAGGGCTTGGCCAAAGGAGGCTAAAGTGAGTGTTTAGTGCATTTTGAGATTCTTTCTTTAGTTGTGAGTTTTGGAGAAGAGGAGGGGCACATTTCTCAAGGAGAGGAGGGCGCACTTGCATGAGAGCTTGAGGAGGAATCTCTTGTTGGGTTGAGCCTGCATGGAGAGGTTATCCATGGAGGCTTAGCATTCATTTCCTTGGAGGGCGCATGCTACATAGAGAGGAGTGTATTTTCTAGAGGAGGGCGCACATTCCAAGGAGGAGGAGGCTTCATTCACTGTTTTGTTCACTTGAGGAGGAGTGGCAGGATCATGAGGATGCGGTCAGTTGCATTGGGAGAGGAGAGATAGGGGACATGCTTCCATGGAGAGAGGTATCCAACTTAGGCCTCTGTTATTTGATGGTGATCACATTTTCTAGGAGGAGGGCGCACCAATAGAGTGGATGCACAACTACCTGGTAGGAGTTTCACTTGGAGGAATCTAGTTCTGGTAGTTTCAGTGGAGAGGCAACAAAGGAGAACACATTTCTATGGAGGGATTTCTTCATTGGGTCAAAGAGGAAGGAGAACGCTTCACTTCAGTGTAGAGAGCAACAAAGGGAGAGGGCACACCTGAGTCTGGGCACATCTTTCTCTGGATATTGTGGCATGACTTGTGAGGAGATTGCTATGTATACAAGTTCCTTTGTATTGTATTAATTGTTGTATCTCATGCTTTGATCATCATTATATAGACATATATCCCAAACTGGTTTTCCCCAGGGGGGTTTTATCCAGGGTCATGTTGACCAAAAATACCTGTGTCAAATTTATGCATGCTTAGAAGTGTAGATCAACATTTTAAAGTTAAAATATATAGAGGTAGTGTTATGTGTTTTAATTTATATTGCATGTGCTAACATTGAGTAAAGAAAACACTTGCAAGGGCACCTTAAAAGAGCACTTAACCATCAAAATATTGAGCAGAAATTTGGGTGACTGTTTGTTGTCCTAAAACTGCAAGAGAAGACAACCACACAGTTGAAAATTAGAGCCATACTAAGGTCAAAGACATAACTTAGGTGGAAACCTCATAGGACCTCAGAAAATCTACATGGTATCTGAGCCAAAGGTGGCTTAGACTTGCTGATTTTGGAGCACTTTTGTGGGCAATTTTGTGAGTTTTTATATCAGATTTGTTGGATGTTTTGGACAACAATTTTTCAGTCCAAAAAAATGGGTAAAATTAATATTTGAAGGTACCTCACATTCAGTGCCAGTTGGACAGCTCAGGGCATATTTTGGACAACTAGTTGACAGTGTTTGTGGACAGTTGTGGGCACATTTGTAGGGCTGATTTTTTTGACACTTGTGGAAAGCCTCTTTTCACACCTGCTTGGACATGAGTGAGGATGTAGAGTACAACCTCTTTTCACACCTACTGACTAGGAGTGAGGTCAGGGTTTTTCTTGCCTCTTTTCACACCTGTGTTGACAGGAGTGAGGCAACGTTCCTTTGCACTTGGAGCATCAAAGTGAGTGCAATGTGACATACATGTCAATATCTAAGATGCGTGTGGAGGACAGGATAGCCAGGGCTAGAAATTGGCCACCTTGGAAGGCAAGGATGGTCTTTGTCTTAGAGGACCTCGAGCTATGGGAAATAGTAGAGGCAACCGTTCCTCCCATTCCTGTCACTGATCCCGTCTTGGTGGGAGAGTTCAGGATGAGGAACAACAAGACAAATATGATCATTTGTGATGCTATGAGAGATCACATTATTCCCCACTTGACTGGGAAGAATTGTGCATACGAGATGTGGGCATATCTATGCAAGTTGTATGAGAGCTCTAATGAGAACCAAAAGTTGGTTCTTAATGATCGACTGAGGAGAATTCACATGCTCGAGGATGAGTCGGTTACTTCATTCCTTGGTAAATGCACCTAGATCAGAGACGATCTTGGAGCCTTCAGAGAGGTGGTGAACCCTAAGTCTTTGGTGAGGACAACATCTTCACCAAGCCTTGGGGTCTGTTATCCCCCACTTTTAGGTATAACTAAGAGATCATGTCTCGAGGCCCACAGGTCCTAGACATGGAGTACCGAGATCCAGATCGACTTGAGCATGGCCCTGGAGGGACCATATTTTTTCCCATTCAATGCCTCAAGTTTTTCAACAACAACACCATTCATCACCTTCGACTTGGTCCTGTATCAGAGATGGTTCTTTCTCCATGAGGTAATGAGTCCGAGTATCATGGTATGTGCCACTCTGATCCTCAAAACCTTTGAATATGCACATTTAATTCCTTTTGTTTCTAACAAATGCTTGGATCTTATACTTGTCCACTTGACCATGTCTGGGGGGAATGACAGGATGCCCTAGTAATCCTGTTCCCATAGGTTTTGGTTTGCCACTGGTGGGATTTCTGAAAAGTCATCGTCTGCTCCCGTCATATTACCACCTTTTCATCTTGCTTCCCGCTCATCCATCCCATTACATTTGTCCAAGCATTGGGTTGGAAAATCATTTAAGGGTTGCACCTTGCCTTATGGGAAGAAGGGGCTAAAGGCCCAGAAGGTAAAATCAAGCTAGAAAAAGATAAAATCCTAAAAATAAAACCTCGAGATGCTTCCCCTAGAAATCCCTAAGAAAGCAACAAAAGGCTTTTTAACAAGAAATAAGAGGGACCCATAAAAAATAATAAAACAAGACCTAGTCAGAGGATGGGGGGTCTCATCAGGAGCCAACCTATTAGGTCCATGGGTACCTAATGGTATGACACTACTAGCAACTGGTTACCATGCCAGGGTAGTGGCTCTTGGTTGCATGGCCAAGAAAAAAGGGGTCTCATCACGAGCCGACCTTCTCATATTCGTGAAAGTGGTTGTGGGTAACATTGCTACCACTTGTCACCATGCCAGGGCACTATCCCCTGATTAGTCTCTTGAAAGAAAAAATCAATAAAGAAATAAGAATAAAATGGCATGAATGGGCTTGGAAACATTTGCATCCAGGACAGGTGCAACTTTCCTTCTACAAAGGCACCCACAGGTAAGCCTTTCATTTCCCTGCTTTCACTGCACCCCTTGTCAGGACATCCCTTATCCACCTCACCCATTTACGTGACTTGGATTTAATCTCTTCCGAAAAAATCCCTTTTCCAGTGGACACTAGCTCAATAGGACACCCTGTCACCTCCTCCAAACTTGTATTGCATATTTGTATAATATCTTTGAGCACTTGACTGGGGTAAAAGGGGTTTCATGCACATGTTTAATAATATTGATGATGAGATGTGATTGACATTGCTAAGATCCCTATGACTTATGAGCCCATGGAGGGCGTAGCAGTTGATGTGCAGGATCATGCACATCAACTAACCCTAGCCTAGAATAACCTTACTAACCCTATTGCTGCCATCACCTTATTGTGCTATAAACACCTTTGTGCAACATTCCTTTTACCTTTAAAATCAATTGAATGATTGGTCAAGGCATTGTTTCTAAAGTGTTGATATTGTTACATTGAATGCCAAAGTTTCTTAAGCATTTATTGCGAAGTTATATTGTAATCATTTCTATTGTGTAAACATTGATTTACTTCATCAATATTATCGCTCAATTTCTTATTATCAGAAAGCCATTGATTATATGAAGTACTAACCAACAAGTAAGCTTACACATGTATAGTTTCTTTGTTTCTTTGTCTCAGGAAGGTACACTTCTGGTCACTCTTATCTTTATTGGCTATTAAGCTGGAATTTCTGGTTGGTGGTGACTTGTGAGGGAGGAATATTTACTTATCCATAAGCCTTTTTCCTTCTCAAAAACCCCAGGTCACTGGGGACATCTCCCCTTGACCTTAACTCCCTAAACAGAAAGAACCTTCCCATTGAGGTGACATTGGTGGGATTGGTTCAGTTACGCCAGTTTGACCTCCTTTCATCCATCTATTATCTTGACTACAAACTGTGCAATAACATAATGGCACCGTTTTCGGGGAACACTGAGTCAATTCTCCTCAAGACGACACTTTTTGGTAAGCCTTGCCTCTAGATTCTCTATCTTACAAGCTTACCTGACGACTCCACTTAGGGTGTTTTCCCTTATCTTTTGATAGTTTCAAGAAAATTATCTGGTGACTCCACTAATGACGAAGCCAACTATGAATTCACAATGGGATCCAAGAAACTACAAGCCTTTAGACATGAGTAAAATTCCGGGATACCCTAGACAAATGCCCCCGAAGTATGAAAAGTGGCTCCCTAGATTAACTAGCATTGATGGAGAAAGACCCGACTATCACATGAAGAATTTTTGGGCTTTCTTTCAGCTCCACCCTGTCAGTGATGATGCTGAAGAGTTGGTAATGAAAATCTTCTCTACCACTCTGCATGGAAATGATAGAGGATGGTATGATAATCTTCCAGCTGCTAGCATCACATCTATGGAACAATTAGAAGAAACCTTTCTCATGAGTTGGGGCATGAAATTGGAAGATATCCAATTGTTACTTAAAGGACTTGAATACATAAGACAAATGGAGGATGAGACTGTTAGGGATTTTGGGGTTAGGTTTCAAATGTTTCTATACCAGATTCCTAAAATCCATTGTCCCGAAGACAAGTACCTCGTGTATCTCTATACCAATGAACTTCTAGGAAATTTGAGCTTCCTCCTAAATAAAAAGGGTCCAAAAACACTCGCGGACGATCACAACATGGCCATGCGAATCGAGGTAAATCTCTCCTTGTCCAAAGGTAAACACTTTTCCTCTCTATGGACCAAAATCAATGAAGATACCTCAGACACTCTCAGTTTGAAAAAACTACTTTCCCTTGAAGCCTTTACTGTTGATTCACAAGAGAGAAGGGAACATGTTTTTAACCAACAGAATGAAGACATGGTTGAGGACATAGAACTTGAGAAAATTGATGAAGTATCAACCTATGCTCCTCCATTTGATAAATCCATCAACAAACCTTTCTTCCCTGCACAACAACAAGACGATGAGGTTAGTTGCTTTCCTTTTCAGGATGTTGATGATACCTTGTTCCATGATTCAGAGATTGAATGAGGAATGTAATCCTTGAAAGAAGTAGATATTCCATGCTGTACAATTAAATATGAAGAGGTCGTTTATGAGGATGAAACAATAACACATGTTGAAAACAACCAATTCCTCAAAGATCCTGCACAAGAAGAAACAGTAAGTTACCCTCCTCCCCAAGATTTTGATGATGTTCTACTTTATGACAGGGGAGATATGGAGGAGATAAATGAGTCCTTGAAAACTTCAAATCCTGCATGTTATGATACATATAGTGACATGGTTTATAATATTGACAAGTTCATACATGTTGGGAGACGTAGGTGGTGTTAGAATATAGAAGATTGTGCTCGTTTTACCATTGATGATACCCTCGTCACTCAACCACTGGCCGAAGCCACCCTCTGAGCACCTTGACCTTGACCAAGAAGAGAATCCTGGTAGCAATCCAATAGCCAAGAGAGGCTAATGCACCAAGCAAGAAATAGAAACTAAGATGAACAGATGATCCCACCCAGAAGCTAGCGCACCACTTTCCCAGCTCTCCCAGAAACTTGCACACCAAAACTGCAACTGGCTGCAATTGCCTGCGCAGATTTGGCTCTCTCTGCAACTGCTGAGATGATGAATAATGAGAACTGGCGCCCTGTATTTATAGTGAACTGGGCAGGCTAACTGGGGCCGACTTCTCCTTCTGGGTATCAATAAATTCATTTTAAATGTATTTGTCCAGCCGACAACTTTTCTAGGGTTTCCTTTAATTCTTTGCTTCCTTCCGGAGGATTCTAGTCTCGTCATAGGTCACAATAGAGGTTCATACCTCCCGAAGCTACCATAATATTAACAGGTGGGATGTAATTGGTTATGATTTGGATCCCATATATGACATTGAAAGTCATTTCCAAGTGTTTCCTTTACAATTATCACAACAGGTTACTCTTGACCAGTGGTAACAAGGAGATGAGATTTTTACCCATACTTTTCAAACACTCAAGGATGACCTAGTACCTTGTTTTCATGATGAATTTCAGTATTCCCTTGAGGTTTCTGATGAGTACTCCTCTGAGCACTTGGATTATTTCCATGAATATGATTATCAACCACCATTGTGCTTAGGTCTTCATAGGAGTAAGGACCTTATTTTCTTAAAGAAGGATCCTTGCCACTACTCTCCCCAACCACCTCCGATTACTTTGCTTTGTTGTGTCTCTAGAGGTGTAGTTGGGAAGTATGTCTTTGATTTTGAGTTTCCTCTAGGGAAAACCCTATAGTCCAAGGGTTGGTTGAATACTACAAGTTTGAGTCTGTTATCTCAGTTTTTTGAATTTCCCTTGAAAGTTTTCCAGTCTTATATTATATCCTTGTCAATCCCTCCCAAGGATTTGGATTTTGGGAATGTCCTAGGTAGCCAACTTGCAGACCTCTTGAGTCAGTTTTTTGAACCTTTGACTTTTCATGATCCCTTCCTAAAGTGGATTGAGCACTTTCCTCAGAGATTGACTTGGCATGATTTTATCCCTCCCACCCGCCGTCATGAGTTAGAATTTATGGTTTCCGATGATATGATACACTTTCTAACCGATGTTATTTTTGTGCTTAAGTCATCGTTCACTCCCATCATATTAACACCTTTTCATCTTGCTTCCCGCTCATCCATCCCATTAAATTTTTCTGGGCATTAGGTTGGCCAATAATTTAAGTGTTGCACCTTGCCTTGTGGGAAGAAGGGGCTAAAGGCCCCAGAAGGTAAAATCAAGCTGGAAAAATATAAAAGACTAAAAATAAAACCTCAAGATGCTTCACCCAGGGATCCCCGAGAAAGCAAAAAAAGGCTTCTTAGCAAGAAACAAGAGGGACCCATAAAAAATAATAAAACAAGACCTAGTCAGAGGATGGGGGGTCTCATCACGATCCAACCTATTAGGTCCATGGGTACCTAACGGTATGACACTACTAGCAACTGGTTACCACACCAGGGTAGTGTCTCTTGATTGCATGGCCAAGAAAAAAGGGCTCTCATCACGAGCCAACCTTCTCATATCCGTGAAAGTGCTTGTGGGTAACATTGCTACCACTGGTCACCACGCCAGGGAAGTGTCCCCTAATTAGTCTCTTGAAAGAAAAAATCAATAAAGAAATAAGAATAAAATGGCATGAATGGGCTTGGAAACATTTGCATCTAGGACATGTGCAACTCGCCTTCTACAAAGGCACCCACATGTAAGCCTTGCATTTCCCTTCTTTCACTTCACCCCTTGTCATGAAATCCCTTATCCACTTCACCCATTTACATGACTTTGATTTAATCTCTTCCGAAAACATCCCTTTTCCAGTGGACACTAGCTCAATAAGATGCCCTGTCACCTACTCAAAACTTTTATTGTAGATTTGTATAATGTCTTTGAGCACTTGACTCGTGTAAAAGGGGTTTCATGCACATGTTTAATAATATTGATGATGAGATGTGATTGACATTGCTATGATCCCTGTGACTTATGAGCCCATGGAGGGCGTAGATGTTGATGTGCATGATCATGCCCGATGGACAAGTACCACATAGGACAGGTACACATGGGGAGATGATTAGTTCAGAACTCCATGGGGCTGAAGAGCCCACCAAATGGATGCTGAGACCCCAGAAGGGGTAAGAGACATGACAGAGGGGTTTACACCGGAGAAGAGGAGGACATCCCACAAAGGCACCCTGATAGAGCCTTACCTAGGGGGGTTGTGGCCTATTCATTGGAACGTTGGCCTTGGAAGGCCCAGGACGTCACCCAAGATGCTCATGACATCATACAGCTTCATGGACGTTTTGGGAGATAGTTTGACACGTGTGGTAGGTTGGAGAAGCCCAAGGAGGGATAACGTTTTGCTCCATGAGGATGCATTTTCCCTAGAAAGGGATAACGTCACCCTAGAAGGGGCACGACTTATTGATTTTGCCTGATTAGGGTTTTAATTTATGACATTTAATGTAAAACAATATTATTTGGTATTTTGGCCTTGTCGACCTTTTAATGACCTAAAATTTAATTAAGGTCATTGCTACTGTATAAATTGAGGGTTTTTACTCTCATCTTTTGATCATCTTTCACTCACTCATTAGTGAGGTCTGAAATTTGTGCCCTATCTTAGGTTTTTGGATGAAATTGTGAGGCACACTTATTGAAGGAAGACATTTTTGGACTATTTTGGCATTTCTTCTTGGTGGAAGGTTTACAACTAGGGTTTTTCTACTTGAATGCATGGTTTATGTAAGTGAATTTATGGAACACTTCTTGATTGAATGGTTATAGTTTTGTTTACTTGCATTTGTTATTATAATTTGTTGAATCAAACCCTAGGTGAAAAGCACTAGTTAATGTCCTTGTCTCATGTCCCTACCAAGTTAAGAGCTATTTTGATTTTGTTGAAGTAAGATAGAGCCTTGAGATAGCAACACTCTATCTCTACTCTACTAAGCTAGCCATTTTTCTCTTGTTATTGATCTAAGAAGGAGGAAGACGCATCAAAGCCTAGGGTTTCTACATCTTGATGAGCCATTTTCCCCTAGGGTTTGTTTGATGAATCCTTTCCTTAGAAACACTTCAACTTCTAACTCTCTCGTCTTTAGCCCTATAAATCCTTTCTTAAGCTAGCCGATTTCATCTTGCCAATAAGCTAAAGAAGGAGGAGAAATAACTAAGGCCTAGGGTTTCTACACCTTAGTGAGACTCTCTCCCCTAGGGTTTCATTGTTGAGGCCTTGCTATAGCAACACCTCAACATCCAACCCTCTTGTCTTTAGTCTTTTCATTACCATTTAGTCCTTCAACCTTTGCGGCCTTCTTTTGACTCCATTAGCCCTAGTAGCGCACTGGTCTAGGACCTCTTGTATTGAGTAACTTGATCACAAACAAACTTCTAAAACTTTGAACAAACTCTATCTCTTACTAACCCTAGCCTAGACTAACCTTACTAACCCTATTGCTGCCGACACCTTCTTGTGCTATAAACACCTTTGTGCAACATTCGTTTTACCTTTAAAAATGATTGAATGATTGGTTAAGGCATTCTTTCTAAAGTGTTGATATTGTTACATTGAATGCCAAAGTTTCTGAAGCATTTATTGCGAAGTGATGTTGTAATCATTGCTATTGTGTAAACATTGATTTACTTCGTCAATATTATTGCTCAATTGCTAATTATCAGAAAATCATTGATTATATGAAGTACTAACCAACAAGTAAGCTTGCACATGTATAATTTTTTTGTTGCTTTGTCTTGGGCAGGTACACTTCTGGTTACTCTTATCTTTATTGTCTATTAAGACAAACTTTCTGATCAGTGGCGACATGTGAGGGGGGAATATTTACTTAGCCATAAACCTTTTTCCTTTTCAAAAACCCCAGGTCACCGAGGATGTCTCCCCTAGGCCTTACCTCCCTAAACAAAAAGAACCTTCCCATTGAGGTGAAACTGGTGGGATTGGATTTTTTTATGCCAGTTTAACCTCCTTTCATCCATCTATTATCTTGACTACAAACTGTGCGATAACAGAGTCCATTTGTACGTGGCATTGTTTCCAGGGAGGTTATGCCTACATGGGAGAGGATGTGGGATGAATTCGTCCAAGAGGATATTAAGCTTGCATTCGGGGCTTCTGGATAACATCAATAACAATAGTTAGTTCCAGGTGTTGAAGACCTTTCTCTTTGGACAAAGGGAAAGAAGGAGACCGACCGTGGAGGTCGGAAGGGTCCCAAGTTTGGGGCCCCACTAGAGGGAGGAGAGAGAAACAATAGTACTAGGCAGAAGAGAGACATGAGCACAGTGAGATGAATTTCTTGTGGAGAGATGGGTCACTATGCAGGACATTGTCCCAAAAAGAAGAAGAAGCAGTAGGATGTGTCAAGGGAGACAATAGAGGAGATAGAGTTCAGTGATTAGTTTGCGAGAGAGTGTGCATTTGTGACTGCCTTGTCTACTATTACACCATCCAACACTAGATGGGGAGACAGAGTTGATGAGGACCGACTGACTCACAATAATGATTCAGAGGGAGATGAGACTGAGTATCCCTGGACATATTTAGAGTGGGTGACTGGTCCACTCAGTATAGCTACAGTTTTAGAGCATCCAAGTAGATAGAGAGTTGGTGCTATAGCTTTAGTGCATCAAAGGTTGATGAGGAGGAGTAATAGGGCACCACGGAGGCTTGAGCCTCACATAGCCTCTAAGACGGGCATATCAGGTTCTGGATCCACTTCAGGTGGATGTTACTTGGCGAGGGGCCAAGTTGATGACTCTTTGTGAGATACCAAGAGGGGGAGACTCTTGGTGAGAGGACAAGAGTAGGTGGAAATCCTTGGTGGGAGACCAAGGTGGAGATATTTGGTGTGATGCTGAGATCTAGGTGATCTTGGATAGATGGAGAGTCAGTTCCATTTATAGATCACACAGATTGAGAATATCTATGACATAGTCCACTTTTAGTGATCAGGGTAAAACCATACTCACCAAGAATATGCCAGGAGGAAACCATGTCCTCTGCAGGGACGCGATTGGTGGTGACAAGCAATTTCCTCAGTAAGAGGGAGTGTTGGGATTTGGGTACCTTGGAAAGTGGTCCCCATGTGATTATGAGTCTCTAAGCACAAAGGGGGAAGACTATTAGCCTTGTAATTTAATTCATAATTCTAATTTCACTTTGACTTAGGAGATTTAAGTCAAAAGTGAACTATGTCACTTAAGTCATAAAGTGACAATTAATTCACAATGTGGGTGAATTAATAGACATAAAGAAACTAAGGAAAGTGGGTTTCCTTAGTGAGATTTTTGGATGAGATCTCACCTATTGATTAGACTTGGCTAGATTGGATATAGGCCATTGATCTATTAGGGCTTGGACAAAAGAGGCTAAAGTGAGGGTTTAGTGCATTTTGAGATTCATTCTTCACTTGTGAGTTTTGGAGAAGAGGAGGGGCACATTTCTCAAGGAGAGGAGAGCACACTTGCATGAGATATTGAGGAGGAAGATCTTGTTGGGTTGAGCTTGCATGGAGAGGTTATCCATGGAGGCTTAACATTCATTTCCTTGGAGGGTTCACGCTACATAGAGAGGAGTGTATTTTCTAGAGGATGGCATGCATTCTAAGGAGGAGGATGCTTCATTCACTGTTTTGTTCACTTGAGGAGGAGTGGGAGGAGCATGAGGATGAGGTCAGTTGCATTGGGAGAGGAGAGATAGGGAACATGCTTCCATGGAGAGATACATCCATATTAGGTTTCTGTTATTTGATGGTGATCACATTTGCTAGGAGGAGGGCGCACCAGTGGAGTGGATGCATAACTACCTGGTAGGAGTTTCACTTGGAGGAATCCAGTTCTGACAGTTTCAGTGGAGAGGCAACACATGAGAGCACATTCCTATGGATGGATTTCTTCATTGGGTCAAAGAGGAAGGAGAGCGCTTCACTTCAGTGTAGAGAGCAACAAAGGGAGAGGGTGCACCTGAGTTTGGGCACATCTTTCTCTGGATCTTGTGGCAAGGCTTGTGAGGAAATTGCTATGTATACAGGTTCCTTTGTATTGTATTACTTGTTATATATCATCCTTTGATCATCATTATATAGACATATATCCTGAACTGGTTTTCTCCAGGGGGGTTTTATCCAGAGTCATGTTGACCAAAAATACCCGTGTCAAATTTATGCATGCTTAGAAGTGTAGATCAACATTTTAAAGTTAGAATATATAGAGGTAGTGTTATGTGTTTTAAGTTATATTTCATGTGCTAACATTGAGGAAATAAAACACTTGCAAGGGCACCTTAAAAGAGCACTTAACCATCAAAATATTGAGCAGAAAGTTGGGTGACTGTTTTCTGTCCTAAAACAACAAGAGAAGATAGCCACATAGTTGAAACTTAGAGCCATACTAAGGTCAAATATAGACCTTAGGTGGCATCCTCATAGGACCTCAGAAAATCTACAGTGCATACATGCTTACACCCTTTCGTTCATCAAGATGTGGTCTTAGTGGTAAGTTGGAGCACTATGACCAAATTTCTATCCCCAATAGACGTGTTCTCCTAGAATAGTTTAGGGCCAGGTACATGTCCTAGATGATTTTTAAATAAAATAAAGTTCTTCACTTGTGGCACTCTAAACAAAAGGTAGCCCCTCAAAAGGATAAAATTTTCTAGACATGCATACCATCATGCATATGTGGGTGTGTATGCATACAAATCAATAAAAAAAAAAACAGTTGAAAACAAGCTCGATATGACCAATCACGAACTGAATGTTATGTTGAATTTTCCTTTTGTGACAATAACAAAACCTCTGTTGCTCTGAGATCACTTTTAACACCATTCCAAAATTTTTAGAAATTATATAATTATCTTGTAGTTGAGATAAAACCTGATGATTTTGGATTAGAAATTATATGATTATCTTATAGTTGAGATAAAACCAGATGATCGAAGGTGTTTCCTTCAATATAATCAGATTTATTTTGTATACCAAATCCTCACCATGAAAAGGTGAAGTCTGGCTGGCATTTTCTCTTAGAGTAGGTAGCCCACCTTTCCAGTTTTGTGAAAGTGAAGATTATGAGTTGTAAATTGGAGACTTAAAGAGCTACTTCATGAAGGAAAGTATACTTTCTGTAGATGTGTTGAAGGCTTATCTAGATTGTTTTGGTACCCTACATTGATATTTCCTCTATCAACTCTTGTACCATCACTTCTATTGTAGTCATCAAAATATCTGCTATTTAATTTTATCTCTCTATTCTTGGAACCATAAACCTTTCCAATGTCATATACCAATGCTTTTCCAAACCAATTTCCTAGAATTTTTCCTTTAAAACTCTTTTGTGTCCTGGATGTTTGGTCTTGCATGCCATTAGACTACCCCTGTTGGTAGGTGCATTTGAATCTTTCCCATTTGCAAAAAATGTTGTGATTCTTTAACAATACGGTCTTTTGAGTTGAATATAAGAAGTGAATTTGATGATTTCCCAGTAGTCTCTACCTGTTCATCTATTTTATCCCAATCTGTATCCGTCAGCTCACTCAATTGGTAATGAAGCTTTAGTTTTGGAAGTGTTTGTGAATTTTGGTTAAGCATAATATATCCAAGTTTTTCCATCAGTTGAAAGACGATGGTACAATTTTAAAATGTTTGGAATTGTGAGAAAAAAGCATGAGAATTTTGTGCCCAAAATAATCTTTGTCAACTTTGATATCATTTCTTAAAATTTGTGACTGCAGTTCCGCAATGTTAAGACCCTTTGGATATGAATACAAGATATTTTCAATCTTCATCGTCAGTGTTTTAGGAATTTAATGAGGCCTCCAATATGATTATTGATTTGATACTGTTGTTGCTACACACAAAGACAAGGGTATGGTCAATTTCAGTCATATAGATGAGCCATCATTTACATATGATAGTCCCGTTCATAGATGGATCGATTAGGCTTGTGGATGATGTTTTTAATAAGATTTCCTCCCTCCCACCCATCTCCATGAGTTTCATTTCATGGTTGATCATATGTCTATTTATTCTCATGATTATTATGTGCTCAACTTATCCTTTTTGTATTGCATGATTAAACACAGGGGGAGATACCTTGATGAAAATATGAACATACGGTTGCATTAGTTTTATGAATTCACATAATGTCACCTATAACCTGATCTATAGGTATGCAAGGCCCCAGTCAGTGTAGGCACAGGTCCACTAGGAGATGCTACAGTTCTCATGCACTCTAGGACGAGTACATGTCCCAAAGTATGAGCCATATGTTATCCACAATTACTATGTATAACTAAGGAGATGATGTCTCGAGGCCCACAGGTTGTAGACATGGAGTACCGAGAGATGGCTTCACCCGTAGTGTCCATTTGCATAGACATAGACCCACCTCGCCACCATAGTTCTAGGTTCATCATGAGGGAATCCACAACATTAGCTGACCTCCATAATACATTGGGTATTTCTCCATGATCCAGGTGGATATCGGTGGGCACCCACATTTTCCAACTGGCTCAAAATAGTTTTCTGGCAATTTTGGTAATTTACTATTTTTAGCAGTTTTTAACTTCCAGGGCCATTTTGAGGGCCTAAATGAAGGTTTTTCAGGATCGATCTTCTCAATGATTGTTAAAGTATTTGATTGAGCCCCAAAAATTAATCTCCTCGACAATACCTTTTGAATGAGCTATCGTGCACCTCAAACAAAGATCGTATGCCAAAGTTACGCCCCCAAGAAGTTGATACACCAAACTACCCAAAACGGGGTCCACAAAACTGTTGGATTTTCATCTTTCGGGGTTAGGTTTTTGGATTTTATTTATGATAAAAATTCCTTTGGAGCCTCATTGTAAGATCATCTTCTTGTGAATGTGAGTACCAGACACATCTCTTCTTAGAGATAAACTTCCACCATTCTAGCGAGTCTTTCACTCTGTATTTTTACAGTCTCTGTACATTTTCACTCATTAATAGAAAATTGTGTATTACTGTATATCTGTGTTTATGGTATCATCTCTGATAAATTTCTGTTATATTATTAGATATCCAAGATATCTCTATACATTTCTTTATTATATCTCCGCTCTCATTTCGTGCCAGAAATAATTTGGATCAGTGGTATCAGAGCTGGTTGCTCTTGATCATTTTTCAGTGCAAGTCCCTGACGAGGTCCGAGTATAGAAAGTTGGGTCTCGAGCTTTCCTCTCTTGAGGAAAATCACTCTCACATGCCAAAGAAACCATCCATTCCGGAAGAAAATAAAAATGACATAGGAGATGATTCTATTAATCTGTTGCTTGAGCAAGCTCTCACGCGATAGAGGGACGAAATGAGGGAGAATTTTGCCTACATCCTTCAACACCTGTCAATAACAACAGGTGTGTCTTCATCAAGCTGCCACTTTGGAGGAATCTCACCTTTAAAGGTACAAGTTAATTTTTATATTCCCATATAGATGTAGATGCCTTAGAAAAATGCTTAAATATGCTAGAAGGTTATTTCTTTGTTCATAATTTCTCCGACAGGGAAAATATTAACTTCACACTCCTTAAGGCTCTCCCCCATGTAAAACATTGATGGGAAACTTACTAGAGAAAATTTCGACAGAGGAGTTTGGAATATATGGGGCCGAGCCCACTTGGGATGTTTTTGTGGATGCGGTAAAGGAAAAATATTACCCTGTTGGAAACTATGAGGACCAGTACATGAGATGAACCACACTGTAGAAAGAAATGGGCCAAGAATTTCCGAATTTCACCAATACCTTCCATACCTTGTGCACCAAGATAGGTATCAAATACTCCAAACGACATTTGGTTCTGAAATACCATGGGGCTCTACACAAATACATCCAAACTGAAATTGATTTTCTAGACATCTCATCACTCAGTTCTACTTATCGATATGTTAAAATCGAGCATAAGTATAAGCACCAGAACAAATGAGAGTTTGGGTCTGCAAATCCGCAACAACCAAAGTATGATAAATATTCCCCTAACAATCAACATCCCAAAAACCATTCCAAGCCACAGGAAAAGAAGGGTCACAAAAAGACGTAGAAGGACACTGGAAAATGGTGTGATTTCCACAAAAGCCCCTGGCACAACACCAATGAATGTCACTCAAAAAATTCATTGGTGGACGAGATAAAATACAAGGAGCCGAACCATGATTCCGAATTTGATTATGAAAATACTAGTAGAAGACAGATCATTGATGCAAACCCCACTGCTATTGTTGCGACCACAACAATTCAACCTGAAGAACCAATAGATTCTGAAGAGGGGGAGCACCTTTTTCATTCACAGATGTGGGTGAAGGGGACCTCACTACATTTTATTGTTGATAGTGAAAGACATAAGAACCTCATCTCAACAGAGGTCATTGTTATCAGAAAAATAGGTAAGTGCAGACACAAACTGATCTCCCTAGTTTTACCCCGAAACTAGAACAAAATAAGACAAAATATAAATATTTCCCTAAGTTTTAATTATCAAGCATACTAACTAACAATAGATAAATGACATACCTTTTAAACGTCGTTTGTCCTCACTAGTGTCATCCTCACTCCATTCCAAGGCTTATGGGATGCTGAACCTATAAAAAGACACAAGCCAACGAAGTGAAAGCAACAACATATACTCAACAAAACCTATGTATGTGATCAAGGAGTCATACAATAAAATAAGACCAATTTTATGGGAAATAAATATATCTCTGTATTAAAGATATGAAAAGGAGAATACAACCAAGGCCTTGATGTTGTAAGGTCCCTTCTAACAGTTCCTTACTTCCCACACACTTTTGAGATAAAAAATCTGTCTTGACAAAGCAAAGCTCAAAGCCAACAAAAATTACTCAAGCTCTCACCAAAAGCTATCCAACTCAATCCCAAGATAAATTTTCCCATCAGAACTCTTATCCTTTTATAAGCTGAAAATAATAGGGTGAGGAGGTTAGGATGATCCCATGAGATCATGGATGTGACTCAGATCCAAACCAATCGGAAGCCACCTCACCCTCAAAGCTTCTATTCTAGAACTTTCGAGAAAACACTCTTTTTCCTTCGTACGAAAATAGTCGCACCCTTAACACTGAGAAAATTGCGACGACGTCGTAGGCCACTATGGTGGAACTTGCGAAGATCCTAGATCGTCACACCCTTAACACTAAGAAAGGTGCGATGATCCATTTTTCTAAGGTTTTTCTCTGGGAAAATGTATCTTCATCTCTCTGGGAAAATGTATCTTCATTCTTCTTCAGGGATTCAGGCCATTGATCCTTCTCAAGACAAAGGATAGTTTTACATCATTGACTATCATAAGGGTGAAGAAAATAATGTGTAATAGTGAGCCCCCCAAAGTATGAATTTAGAACATAGTGATAGCTGAAATACTTTGTCGAGTGTGTGTAGAGAACAAGGAACATGTTGGTCGGAAACCTGCCAACAAACAAGGAAATACAGTACAATAATATATCATCACTGAGGTAGGCATTCCCATAATCAGAATACAAATGACTCAAAGCATAAATGCCAACATGCAAAGATCCATGTCAAGTAAGACAGGTCATGGCCACCAAACATACACTGTGGATCGATGCCATTATGACTCAAATCTGAACATAGCCACCAAAAATACATTGTGGATCTATGTGTTAAAGACTCAAATTTGAATATATCCACAAGACATACACTGTGGATCTATGCAACAATACAATTTGAATATACTCCAACGCAAGCTGAATCTGTCAGGAAAGATCCAGGGTCTTCATCTCCACCACTCTATAGTATGAATCTAACCATGCGAATACATGTGCTGAATTCGAACATGGTAGAAACCACTTGATTACTGGTCATTAATTAATACCGTTAACAAGTGTGAGGGAAATCACCATTAATGTCAATGACTTCCAAGGTACACTAGTACAATCCAACGGGTGTGAATTAATGAGTTGAAGGCGAACACTTGACAAAATCTCCCGATCAGGGGTCAATGATGAGAACCCACTGTTGAAAGCGAGGAAACCGTCCATTGAGGCATGGAAGTTCCAAGGTACCAATTAGTTTCTAAGTCTAATTCCTCGATAACGAGTTGGAGTTGACAGGAAAAGACTCATCACATGAGGGAATTAATGTATCCCCCATCAATGACATGAAACAAGTAACAATATTTGATGTAGATCAGAGTAACAAGTGATTCAGGACTGACTTAGGGATAACTGACGCAATAGAAGGCTTAAGGATTGCATAAATGGCCGATGAAATCGAAGGCTTTCCGGGTTGAACTTCTCTTTGAACATATTGATGACACGACAACTGTCTTGGAAAAAATAACTCAACAACAGGGATCACAGACCAATATGTAATATTATAAAGGAGTATGATCAAGAGACAAACAAATTTTCCAACCTAGACACAAAGCGAGTGAAAGGGTGTCATGTTCAAAAGTGACTCTTCCATAGAATACAGGTTTAGACACATTTCTTTCCCAATTTTCCCCCACCATTTCTGGCTAGTACCTCTTTATTTTTACACAAGCTTGAGGAGGATAACATATGCTTGAATTGTAAGCTCATCCTTTGGATGAGTCCCTCAGAGTATGTTTAACGAACCCTAGGAATGAGTGGTTTGGTCTCATATGGGCCTTTTGATGTTTGTTTTACGAGTCCAAAGAAAGAAAACTCAAGGGTTTTTCATGTTTAGAGAGTTTGAAAAACACTTAAAGATAACTCCAAAATGTACTTTTTCGTAAAGTAGTCTGATGAGACCGAAAAAGAGATAATCTACTGCTCAACAAATGTTTTCTTAAAATACTTTAACGAGCGTGAAAAGAACATGATCGCTCAACAATATTTTCATGTTTAGAGAGTCTGAAAAGAGCTTAAAGGGAACTCTAGGGGGTTCCTTTTTCGTATAACCTTTACAAGTTTGAAAAATTGATAAAAATTTACTTGGTTACATTCTCAGGTATTTACGAACACGAGAAAGAACAAAGACTGAGCTCGAGATTGTTTTCAGTTTTACACAAGCTTAAAACAAAAAAAAACCATGCTTGGGAGAGATTTTATTTTTACACAAGCTTAAAACTAAACAAAACTATGCTTGGATCTGACTTCATTTTTACACAAGCTTGAACCGGAGGAAACTATGTATGATATAGGTGGTTTAATTTTAACACAAGCTTGAACCATAGAAAACTATGTTTGCGACTTCCCAACGCAGAATCCAAGGATGGTTGGTACTTAGCCCCCAGCTTAAGAGGCTAGCGGCTTAACTTCGACATGAAGTCTAGAGGCTGGAAGCAAATTCCCCCCAAGATTTGTTTCATCCAACTTCAAAGGAGAATGAAATGAAGCTTCAAATACTAGACAAAGGACTTGAATCAAACAGAGAGGGGGAAAATCTATTTCATTTTTTATCGATCTTGACACAGGAATATGAACTATGCTCGAGAATCCAGGGTCAATCCCCAGACCTCTGTTTCATTTTTTAACGATTTTGACACAAAAATCAAGAACTATGCTTGTAATCTCTGTTTCATTTTTTAACGAGGTTTCCATGGATACGCACAACTATCCTCACAACTGGTTTCATTTTTTAACGAGCTTGAAATCAGAAAACCATTCTCAAATTTGGTTTCATTTTTTAATGAGATTGAAATCAGAATACCATGCTCAAAAATCTATTCTTGATCATGGATTGCAAGAGGACAATGCTCTGGAAGGACTTCATGTCAAGGGACAAAAATCGGTCATGGCCTCCAAGAGATCTTCACTCGATAAAAGAAACACACTCTAGAAGGAAGTCACATCGAGGGTAGCGATAGGGGTAAGGAGGTCAAGCTCTAAAGACCATATCAAAGAGATAACCATGTCAACTACCAGATCCAAGTCATAAGATATTGAGCTGACAGTGAGAGGCTCATCCGAATTGGTAGCGGAAATCATGGGAGACAACGCCACATAATTGACTTGTGGCAGGGGTGATACCGTATGCATATATTAACGATTTAGGGAGGTCATTGAGTTGATGGTCAAGTCAGGACCAACGAATGAAAGTTGATCAATAGCCACATTTCTTCCATTGTGAGGGAAATATATCACACGAAAAAGAGTGGACATGATAACTTTCATGGCATAGACATAATATCGCCCAAGGAGTAAATTGAAATCCAAGGGATCTTGGACTACCATAACATCAATAAAGATAATTTTCCCTCCCAAAGTTATGGAAAATCAAGGAAGGAATCCTAAAGGGTGACTGGTTCTTCTGTTAAAAGCTAACAGATTCTGTGTAACCGACACAAGGTGAGGACAACCCAAAGCTTGCCAAGCAATAGAGGACAAAATACTAACGAACACACCTTCATCTATTAGCGTTTGAGGAACATCGCGACCACAAAATTGTACTGTAATATTGAAAGGAATGTGAGAGGGAAGATGAGGTCCAATTAGCGCACCCCAATAAAAAAGGATGACCTCATTACTTGGAGTGGGTTCCATGAGAGAAGGAGGAATGCCCCCTAGCACAATAAAATATGTATCAACAAGAAAAATGTGGGCAATATCGTATTTAATCTCTAGTAGAAGAGTAGGATTGATTGATGATGAGATCAGATCGACCAATTTAGTTTCATTCTCCAAGGGGAGAATGGAGTTGACGGGTGGAAACGGATCGACCACTTGGGTGAAACTCTCTAACGAGATAGTGGGATCAAACAAGGATTGGATCAGATTGACCACTTTGTCAATTGGTTCAACTAAGGACGTGACAAAATTGACCACCTGATCATCTGAACTAACCGATGAAGTGACTGGGTTGATCATTCCATTAAATACAGGTGGGTCGAGAGTAAGCTTGCGATAAGCAGCTAGAAGTTGAGGCTGGGAAATATTCATGTCTTCCTGTAATTTCGAGGCTTCATCCATACGAGGGAAAAGGTGAGTTTGCTGACTCCCTTCGCATAACATACATGAGAACTTGACTATACTTTTATTCTTCCCAACGGTATCCTGACTAGTTGATGGGAGGTCATCAACATGTTGTTAAGAGGCTGACGACATGGGATGGCGAGGGTGTGTAGACCATGCTTCTATAACCTTGGATAGACCAGGGAAATCCTTAAGAAGATGGATACCCTTAGAAAGCCTGCAAGGGTACTTGGGATTACACGTTGTTTGGGTGATCTTGGTATCATCAACACTCCCAACACGATTACCAGTAACTGGTGGTTTTCCAACATGTCTGGCAGTGGTTGGAAGTTTGGACCCTTTCTTATTTTTCTTCTTCTTAATCTTCCTTCTCTTCTTCTTTTTATTCACTGGGTTACTGGCTTCATAAATTTCACTCGACAAAGAATATGAAATGGAAGAGGACCTTACAAGTGAAGAAGGCGAAGAATATCTTACTGGCGAAGAAGGTGAATGATCAACATGAGGTTGATGTTCTTGGGGGTAAGTGATTAAAACTGAAGCACTTACTGCATTCAGGATTACCAAAGTGGAAAACAACCATACTGATAATCCAATCGTGAGACCTGGAAGGCTCAAAGTAGCAATGTAAGGAGGACCAATGTTTCCATAAGAAGGAAAAACAAAAGGTTCCCCTGGAAAAGGGGTTCCTTCATTGGTCGTTCCGAGAACTGATGCCATGAAATAAAGATCCAACCTAGAGTCTGCTAGGGAAAACAAACAACACATGCTAAAAATATAGAAAGCAAACAAGCAAACAAAACCTTCTTATAATGAACACACTAGTTGGTGATGAAATCCAACGTCACAGGAACAATGCAAGAAGGGGATGAGATAGAGCTTGTGGAAAAGTTACGTTGACGACCTTCTTAATGGACTTACACCCTGGTGCAAGCTCTCACACATAATCATGGGTATACCCTCCAAGGAGCCCGAGTGAGTTTGGCCAACATCGATTCCAAGTACCGTGAACACTTGCCCCTCCACAACCACCTCGTGTAAAGACTCTAAGGAGATAGGCTACTAATGTTACCAATTATGACAATGATTCCTAGGGAAAAATTTGATAGTCTGATCCACATGCAAAGGCAGGGTATCTAGCTCAAAATCAACTCGAGAAGGTCCCCACAGGATTTTCTTCTCAAGTGACCCCCAATAATACGCGCAATCTCTACACTAAGAACAACAAAGTAGGGTGAGTAAATCTGTCGGCCGTAATGTGACCTCGTGATTGACCCTTGTGTGAGAAGCGCTTCCCTGGACAAAATGTAATAAGTGGATTTCACCGCTCCCTAAATCAAGATTCTATGTTTGTTTACAGCTTTGGAAAGTTATCTTTCACACCTATTCCGAAGCCCTACACCCTAATCTAATGTATGTTTGCTACCAACAAATATAAAATTGTCTAATCAATTTTTATAAGCGCTTTATTTTAAGGTTGGTTTTACTCGAAAGGAAAAAGGCGTGGACTAAATGATGTTTTGACTGACTCTTAAACAATGCAAAGAAATGAGAATGCAAATATTTCACTTCGATGAAAGCTATATTATGAGAAGGAGAAAACGTTTATCATTCCCATATGCACAATGTCCCAAAATTTTATTAAACTCATCAATATCAATATCTTCAAGAAATGAGCCAAAGAGACTGTACACAGACCCAAAATTTTATTAAACTCATCAATATCAATATCTTCAAGAATTCAAGACCAAAAAATGCCAAAAACCATGCAATTTCACTTCTTCAAATGCAAGGATGCCCTCAATCTAATGCAAAGAAAGAAATGGAAAATTTTGTTTCAAATATAACTAAAAGAAGATTCAAAGTTGTCAAGCAGACTGTAATTAGACCCAACAAATCACCCCAAAACCATATCTAAGATCTGGGCAAGAAAAACCATCAAAAATCAATTTTTTCACAATCGTCGATGCTGTAGACTAACACAATGCGACGATCCTTGGTCGTCACAGGCTAGAGAAAAAATACAGTGCGACGATGATGCACTGTGTCAAAAGGTAGGGTGCGTCGATCCCATATCGTCGCACCATCCCTTAAAGAAGGGTGTGATGATCAAATAAAAAATGGAAAAATAAAAAGCAAGAAGGTTTTCTAGTGAATTTAAACAGTCAAAGAGTTCATCTGGATCTCCCAGTGACTTAGAAAATAAAAACCAAGCAATCAAAGCAAGAAATCAAGACAAACTAGAAAAAAAATCCGTTCCCTAGTGGAGTTGCCAATTTTGTTATCAGACAAATTGGTAAGTGCGGACACAAACTGATCTCCCTAGTTTCACCCCGAAACTAGAACAAAACAAGACATAATATAAAGCTTTCCCTAAGTTTTAATTATCAAGCATACTAACTAACAAGAGATAAATGACATACCTTTTAAACGTCATTTGTCCTCTCTAATGTCATACTTGCTCTGTTCCAAGGCTTATGGGATGCTGAACTTGTAAAAATACACAAGCCAACAAAGTGAAAGAAACAACGTATACTCAACAAAACCTATGTATGTGATCAAGGAGTCATACAATAAAATAAGACCAATTTTATGGGAAAGAAATATATCTATGTATTAAAGATATTAGAAGGAGAATACAACCAATGACTTGATGTTGTAATGTCCCTTCCAACAGTTCCTTTCTTCCCACACACTTCTGCTTCATGGATTCTGAGATCAATAATCTATCTTGACAAAGCAAATCTCAAAGCCAACAAAAATTACTCAAGCTCACACCAAAAGCTAGCCAACTCAATCCCAAGCTAACTTTTCCCATGAGAACTCTTCTCCTTTTATAAGCTGAAAAGGATAGGGTGAGGAGGTTAGGATGATTCCATGAGATCAGGGATGCGACTCATATCCAATTCGATCGGAGGACACCTCACCATCGAAGCTTCTATTCTAGAACTTTCGAGAAAATGGTTTTTTTCCTTCGTATGAAAATCGTCGCACCTTTAACGCTGAGAAAATTGTGACAATGTCGCAGGCCACTATGGTGCAACCTGCGACAATCCTAGATCATCACACCCTTAACACTAAGCAAGGTGCGACGATCCCTTTTTCTAAGGTTTTTGACAAAGGAAAAGTATAATTCCATCTCTCTAGGAAAATGTATCTTCATTCTTCTTTAGGGATTCAGGCCATTGATCCTTCTCAAGACAAAGGATAGGTTTACATCATTAACGATCATAAGGGTGATGAAAATAATGTGTAATAGTCATCAAACAGTTGGGATTGTCGACAACACCACACCCGTAACCATACAACATTGGGTGGCTTCGCTAGGGATGGGATCTTTGTGTAAAGCAACAATGTTGATTGTCATACACCATCCAACCCTTCAAGAATGAGGTATTATGTGATGTTTCCCCCCTGGATGTCTGTGATGTTCTCTTGGGCCAACCATATATGTGGAAGTGCCATGCTATTTATGAGTCTCGACCCCATAGTTTCATTGTTACTTTGGGGGTTATCTCTATAGGATACCAGAGGCAATTCTGACTATTGTCCCACCTAAATAGTGTCGCAAGGTAGTATCTCATACTACAAAATTTAGCTTCTTCACAGTCTATTCAAAGCGTGAACATAAGAACACCATTGCAGCCTCAGGCCAAGCACCTTCTATCCAACATAAGTAGGTAGAAAATATTACAAAAAAGTGTAAATATTCCTTCTTCACATAGGAATATCATGTAGACAGACTGGTTAAAAAGGTCCAATGCTTCCAGCCACAGGTTCGTGATAACCTTCAACAAGCTAAGAAACTCATCAATATGTAGATTCAATAAACGCTTTTCCCTCTCCCCCGGGAACTCAATGTAATGGAGACCATTTATTCTTAAGGAGGGAGGATTGATCTAGGTGGATATCGGTGGCCACCTACCTTTTCCAACTGGTTCAAAACAATTTTCTTGCAATTTTGGTATAATTTACTATTTTTAGCAATTTTTAACTTCCGGGGCTATTTTGAGGGCCTAAATGAAGGTTTTTCTGGATAGAGATTCTCAATGATAGTTAAAGTCTCTGTTTGAGCCCCCAAAATGAATTTCCTTGATGATACCTTTCAAACGAGCTATCATGCACCCCAAACAAAGATCGTATGCCAAAGTTACGCCCCCGAGAAAATGATACACCAAACTACCCAAAACGGGGTCCACAAAAATGTTGGTTTTTCATCTTCTGGGGTTAGGGTTTTGGATTTTATTTATGATAAAAATTCCTTTGGAGCCTCATTGTAAGATCATCTTCTTGCAAATGTGAGTAGCGGACAAATCTCTTCTTAGAGATAAGCTGCCACCATTCTAGCGAGTCTTTCACTCTGTATTTTTACAGTCTTTGTAGATTTTCGCTCATTAATAGAAAATTGTGTATTACTGTATCTATGTGTTTATGGTTGCATATATGATACATTTTTGTTATATTATTGGATATCCTAGATATCTATGTGCATTGCTTTATTACATCTCTGCTCTCATTTCATGCCAAAAATAATCCGGATCACTCCATGAGGTACAAGTCAAGTTTTATGGTGAGTGTCATTTCAATATTTGAGGCATTTGTGTTTGTTGCATTTTAAAATGATTTTGACTATGTAACATTTGTGTGGAAATTATGCTCTTTTCCCTATTTCACATTGGTGGTTGACATTGTGCCCTAATAAGTGGGTCGCCCTTAGGGATAGGTTGATACTAGGAGGTCCTCTTGATGATTCATCATGCTATTCTCGACCATACTTGTCACTTTCCACACTTCATCCCCTAATATCCTTATATTTTGAGATATTCGGGTGTACTGACCAAAAAAGGGATTGTCCCTCATTTCATGGGAAGAAGGGGTGAAGGTCCATAAGCTTGTAGCTGGAAAAAGATAAAATCCAATCATGAACCTTCTAGATGCTCACCCAGGGATCCCGAGGACAATGCAATGTCTCTCATATGAAACTGATGGGACTAGTGAAAAATAACTAATACAAAATGACAACCAAGTTGGAGCATGTGTGGGCACTATTTTTAATGCTTACATAGAATTCACACACATTTTTTTCAACTTGGGGACACTACTACATATTGAAAATTTTGCGAAGAATTACTTGCAACTAAAGTAGCTTTTCGTCGCAAAAATGAAGATAAAGATTTAAATTTATCTTTATTTTTTTTAATCATCCCATGTTCATTGCCTAGGTGACGACCTCTATCTTTCATCGCATTGTTCGTTGCATGGGCAACGACACAAAGATTACCGTTTCCTTGTTCTATGTCACCCAACTAATTGACAAAGTCAATATTGACTTGGTCAACGCTTGTTGTAGATTTCATCGCATGCGCGGCGAGACAAAGATTACCGTTGCCCTGTTCAAATAGTCACCCAACTATTTGACAAAGTCAATATTCACTTGGTTAACGTTCATCGAAATGGCGAAGAAATAAAAAATATAAATATTTATCAAATTGCTGATGTTGCGACAATATTGCTATAACAACGATGGTTCAAAAAATGTATTTTTGTGCGTAAGAATAATGGCAGAAAATATTAGAGGTGGAAAAAAGTAAAAAGGGTGAAAAGGGTGATGGTATATGTTATTTCCATTGCAAAAAATGTAGTTTTACATGTCTCGTAAGAATTTTAATAGCAACGACTAAAAAACATTGTAGGAAATATGGGCACACTGATGGGGGATTGAATGAATATCATCCTGTGGTAATTAGTTATCTATATCTATATCTATATCTATTTGTTTGAATATTTGTTATACACACTAATTTTGCATGATTGTTTGTAATTATAAAGTCAGAGTTTCCCCCTAACTTTCTACACAATGCTGCACTAAGTAGTAGTATAAATGATATTGTACAAGTTGAGGAACATGAAGCAAATGATGATCTCATGGAATAATATGATGGGACAAATTGAATTAATGATCCCATGGAAGAATATGATGGTACAAACCAAATGATCCAATATTTGTTTTCTTAGTCGGATGAGGAGGGGGACAATGATTGTATTTATGATGGACCTCTATAAACGACTTTATAAAGGCTCAAGAGAAAATAGTCTCTCTGCTACATTTTTGCTGGTGAACTTAAATGTTATGATTCATTTGCCAAACACTTGTATTAAACATATCCTAAGGTATGTAATATGTTTCATCTCATATACATAAATGTTGACTTTTATATATTTTTTATAGTGTTAATTAATGTGTAAAATAAGAATGCAATATTTACGATTAATATTCTTTACATTAACTAGTGATTATTTGTTATGTTGTAGATTGTTAGGTGAATTTTTGTTACCATCGTCAAATATTTTACCTCGCACATATCGAGATTTTCTTTTAATTATGAAAGACATTGGAATGGAGTATCAAACTATAGATGTATGTCCTAATGTTCATATTGTATATTATGGACAACATGCGTCAAAAACAAAATGACCAAAATGTCTTATCAGTAGATATCAAACCGATCAAGTAACAAAAAAGGTGCCTCGAAAGGTTCTTTTTCATATTCCCATAATTCCACGTTTGCAACGATTGTTCGGGTGTGAATTCATAGCACAATTTATGGATTATCATGCACAAAACATAAGTGGATATGGTGTTCTTCGAATGCCTGCAGATGGTTATGCATTTAGGGAAATTGAGGAAAAATGGGAAGATTTCAAAGATGAACCTCGTAATGTTAGGATTTCATTGGCAGTTGACGATGTTAATCCATTACTAGAGCTTAGGTCTATTTACTCAGTGTGGCCTATTTTTTTATTTATCAACAATAACATTCCTCCTTGGATGTCAATAAAGAGGGAGCACATAATGTTGACAATGATTGATACATGCTTTTGTTTACATTAATTTTTTGAATGTAACATTTTCATTTGTTTTGTTTTTTGCATAATATCTTTTGTTTATTTATTTACTTATATATACATATCATGGTAGTAATTATGTGTAATTTCAAACAATTAGGTAAGGACCAAGTTAAAGATATGAATGTATATATCAAGCCTCTTATCGACGATCTACTAAAGTTATGGGCCGACATCACTATGTATGACATCTGTAAACCAATCGGGGAGAAGAAATTTCAATTCAGTGGAAAACTTGTATGGATAATTCATGATGCCCCAAGACTAACACATTTTTTTGGTATGTAGCATTCTGTTGCACTTTAATACTATATAATTTTTTAAAGATATCATGCATGCTTTTTAAATAATCCCATTGTATAATTGACATTAATCCATCTGACATTGCAAGTCTTCAAACAAAGGGTAAATTTGCATGTCCAATTTGTGGTCCTAAGATGAAGTATCATCATTCAAAATTTTTAGGAAAGGTGGTGTTTCATGAGTATAGGCACCTCCTCCCTAAGAACCATAGGTATCATACTGCTGAAAAACATCTTTTCAATGGGAAATAAGATACTAGATTAAAAACACGAAGAATGACACCTCACCTATGGAAGTTGGAATATAATAGAAATTGTCAAGGTACACAATTTCTTTATGTATCGTGTATGTAATGTTTTGAATTTTTATTTTAATAATTATTGAATTTATTTTACCATATTTTAATTGTTGTGATTTCTTTTATGCTTCGTGATGAATGTCGCCATCATGAAGGTGTTAATAATGGACTTCCACGAGGAATGAAATGTTATCTCACTCAATTCATGAGGTTTACCTACTACGCGGAGCTAAAAATAACTCATTTTTTTGATACAATGCATATCGAGAAGAATGTGAAAAAAACGTTATGGAGAATCATAAATGGTAGGAGGGATAAAGAAAAAATTGTCAAAATTTGTACTGACATTCAGGAAGCCAATCATGCAATGCGAAATGTGATCCGATTAAATAGCGATGTAGACTGAAATAATTACCTTCCATGGTTATTAACAGAGCAAAAAGGAAATGATGCAAAAGGGGTCATTCAGAGAATTAAATTTCCCACAGGTTTTGCTTCAAACATAAATAATATCTTAACGAAGAAAGGTGAATTTGGTTGGGTAAAAACACATGATTGACATACCTTCATTAAGATAATAATTTTGGTATACATATTTATATATTGGCCATATACATCTTTTAATATTTTTTTTGGTCTACCTTGGTCGAAACAAATAACGATTCATTTTTTTTGATACAGTATGTTCTACCACTATCTCTCCCATATGACTTTGACATCAACATCAAACAAGTTATATATGATCTTGGAAAATACATGAGGTAAGTGGCTGTGATTTATAATATGCAAAATGTTCTTTCAATTTGTTGTTGTACTTAATGACATGTTTTTTTACTTATAATGTAATATATTGTATTATGTTATAATGTTGAAACATGTTATTTTCTTGTGTCA
>ML787921.1:193834-230214 GCA_009831015.1 Picea engelmannii | reverse complement strand
TATGTTTCTATTTTGTTGAGATCATAAAAAGCACATGGAAAAGAGCATATGTAGAAAACAAAATACTTTCCGCTTTATTCCTGATTCATTGAGATCACATAAGACACATGACAAAGAGCATACATAGATCGGAAAGGGAGAAAATCGGAAATAAAAAAGAGAAAAACCAAACTAAAATATTAAAACAGAATGAAAGAAATTAAAAAAACCAAAATGAAACTACATATATCCAAATCTGATAAAAATGGCCGTATCTTGGGTAGATGAAAACCTTTTTGGGTGAAACAAAAAGGCTTTCCAATTGAAAATAATTCTTTAGACACACTAGAATGGTTCTCTCCGCCCAAAATGCTCAATTTTTTCTTTGGAAGTGCTTTGATGCATGCAGTGACACAGGTGTTATAGCAAGATTTGCCTCACCATTTCTATCTTGCACAAAGGGCCTTTTTCCATTTCCCTATGTAGACTTATCAACCCCTTTTTTTATAAATCCAGAGCCAAAAATATATATTTTTCCACATATACACTCCCTAACTGCTTTGCAAGATGCGTATACGCTTGCTGCTCCACTACAACTTGCGTATATCGAGATTTGTGCCATAAAATACAAAATGAGGTCGGGTTTCCATGTCATGAAAAATTATCTCTGATCTTTGGCTTTCCATATACTAGAAACGTTCCGACTCGGCCCTTCAGTTGCATTCTGGAGGCTATAAGAGCACAATTTCAAACTATGGAAAAAGAGAGAGAAAGCATTCAACTTTGAGAGAAAAGTTACTCTGGAGAAATTAATTCATATTGAGTCTGCATCCCTTTGTCCCTCAAGTCTGAACATAGTGTTTAGCCCCCAAGCTCTTTCCTTATTGTCAAGGGGATCTGATTATCTCTTTGCTATGAGCTTGCCTTTGGTGGAGGATTGAAGTGGTGGAGACCCAGTTGGAAGGAACTTGGTTTCTTGGTTTCGAACCGTGCTGACACGGAAGTCTGTAATGTTGATACTTCTGTTGATCAATTATTAATAGAAATACTCCTTTCCCATCCTATCGATATCTTGCAAATATATGATTATTATCCATGGGCATGTTTGTAGTGTTTATTAATGGATTGTACTATATGATGTGCTAAATCATTTATATACTGTCACTATATACTTGCATCACTTGTTTGTTGAGAACTTCTTGCAGGTGTAAAACTTTGGGTCAAAGTGCTCAACGGTGGAACGACATCAAACGATTGGATCGAGGTAGGCTTCTTCCTTGTATTGCACATTAGTTTATATAGCACATGTTGGAATTGAGTTGATTTCTGTAGTCTTACCTATCTGTTGTGGTTTACCCTTGGCCATAGAGAGTTTTTCCCTTGTAACAGAATTGGTGACTCCACTGGGGAGAGATATTCCTTCTAAGGGTTGAAGTATTTTTCCTTCTTACATTGCTCTTTTGCCTTTGTATTTCTTGTCGTATCATAGTTGGATAGAGTCTGTTCACTCCTGGTCTGAGTTTTCATCCTTTTAACCTTGCCTAGCTTTGTTTTAAAAGATATATGCCCTTTTTTCCCTGACAACCACGTGTATACGCTTGCTGTCCCACTACAAGAGGCGTATATACACCCTTTTCTCTTGAACATGAGCGTATACCACTTCCCCCTTGCTTGTTTGCTTGGTTTGGTGACTACTGGGTAGGTTTTGAGGATCACTGAGCCTTCTTAGGTCTCTGTGGTACCTGTTGAGATTATCTGGGATGACATGAAGCCTTTTTGGAGTTGAATTTTTGGGTGACATCTTTCTCTTTGTTTTTCGTTTTTGATTTGTCCTTGGTAGTTGGGCTATCTTCTTAGCTGCTTGGTATTCTGCTCGAGTGATTTTTTTTATACACAGTAGAAGTTATATATCAAGTCACTTATCAGTCCATGCATTTTCTTTTTAAATACATTGAAAATATAAAAATAGGCATTTTGCATTGGTTGGTATTTTTGTCTTTGAACCTTTATCATTAGCTTAGCACATTTAGCGAAAGATTGCATTTTACTTATGACTTGCAGAGTTAAAATTGAAGATTGCACTGTTTTTATTTAGCATATCATTCACTGAAAAGTTAAAGTTAGGATTTGCATTATATCTATTTTTATTTTCATGCAGAGTCATAACACCATGAGTTTCATTTCCATACCTCTTTGAGTAATCACGACCAATAAAATTTACGCTTTAAACTAAAATTGATTAGTCACGATTTTATTTTTTAGGGTGCACAAACTAGCCCAGAATTTAGTGCCTTGGAATAGGATTTTGTGAGTAAACTTCTCCAAGGCAATTAAATCAACTTATGTGTCTGAGACAAGGAGTTGAGAAATCCATTGTATAATTGGTAATATCAGGAGGCTCCGCTCACACCGGAGTTAATCACGAGGTCGCGCGAAGTTAGTTGAAGGGATAACCCCTAGATACTCACCTAGAGTCAAAGATATTTTTGTGGATTTATTTGTATTTGGGGATCTTGCTAGTGCCCATACCTTTGTGAGAGGTGGTGCTTTCAAGGTTTCGGGCTTTGCTACCCTTCCCATACGGTGATCCAAACTTACGACTGCTCGCTTGTGCATCGATTATACAATGGTTTATTAGTTGCTTGACTTTCTCATAGGTTACTTGCAGAGGTTATTATGCTTGTATCCTGAGTCAGATAGGTGTCAGACAACACACAACCTTTATGGAGGATTACCTCTCCAGGAGGGTCTGACCGATTGGTTGTTAAGCCTACGAGGGCCCTTATAACTGATTCTGTTACCTCCAAACTTTAGTAGGGAGTCTTAGGTCCCTCTTGGATGAGGCATACCTTCTTTAGTGAGGGAGGCCACTCAACCACTTTAGCCTGTTTGCATGCATATTGGCCATTTGAATTTTTAGTGTGCTCTTTGATTACTAGTTGGCCTTAGGAGTCTATACTGAGTTTTCATTATCATGGATAGTGGAGTTCATTTTGCTCCCTTATTTACTGCTACCACCCCCATGATGTCCACTCATTTCATGGGGACGGATCCTTCCACTTCGCATTATGGTATGCAAAATTATAATACTCAGTCAACGCCTTGGGTCTCTAATCATTTTTCTCATGGTATGTATGATATCTCTTCACACTTGCCACCCTTTGTCTTGCCTCCTTATGCGAATACAAGTTTTGGGTTTAGGGGCATGATGCCTCCTTCTTATCCCTCTCCGTTTGGTGGGAGTCATATCCTTCAAACACCTCTTACGGTAGGAGGTTGGAATATTCCTTCCTACAAGTCCACTACGCGAGAGGTAAATGCCCAATTAAGCAATCATTCTACTTATTACACTCCGTCCACCTATCCTTCTTCTACTATGTCGGTTCCTACAAACACTTTTCCCATGGCGGACCTGCATCCGTCCTCTGGTGTTTCATCTAGGGGAAGTTATTTTTGTAGTATGGGAAACCCCCCTCATGAAGTTCCTTCATATGGGGGAAACATATATCTTCACATGAGTAACCCTTGTCATGTCACTTTCTCTTCGCAAGTGGATTCCTCAGTGTTGATGCCCTTACAACCCTTTATGAATCATTATGGAGGAGGATACTATCTTGCTGGACAGGGACATGGTGTAAACTAGGATCCTTCCCGGCCTGCAATTTATCAAAACCAATCTTTCCTTGGAACTTGGAATCAAATGCCACAATTCAGTACCGCCACAAGTCCAGTCACTGCGTGTCATACTGGCATTATATCACCAATCGTTGCTAGTCATGTTGGAGATCGGTCGACAACCTCTACGAGTCATGTTGAAGACCTAGAACCAGCTGTTGCAAGTCATGTTGGGGGCACAAGTCCAGTCACTACGTGTCATACTGGCATTATATCACCAACCTCTGCTAGTCATGTTGGATATTGGTCGACAACCTCTACGAGTCATGTTGAAGACCTACAACCAACCGCTGCAAGTCATGCTGGGGGAACATGTTTGGTCACTGCTAGTCACACTACACATCCATCACCAACCTCTACTAGTCATGTTGGGGATCCATCACCAACCTCTGCTAGTCATGTTGGAGATTTTCTACTAGCCTCTGCAAGTCATGCTGGGAGCATGTCACCAACCACTGCAAGTCATGTTGGGGGCATTCATATGATTGAGAATCCTAGACATATTAGACGTAAGCCTATATTCCTTTGCAGGACTTGTGAAGGAAGTCACCTTACTCGTTTGTGTCCTATTATTGCTGGGATACCAGAAGCGTGGGGCTCACCTAAGGGCCCTTCAGGTTCTGAGGCATCTATGGTTTCACAACACTCCGTGCCTTCTTTGGTTGATACAACAATCATGTCGATGCAATCTTTGGCTCACACCCCTTTTCCTTTAGGGGTTGATGCATCCTTTGACCTTATTGTCTCACATCCTGTTCAACCTGTGGTCGCGTTGATGCAATATTCAACCGACACCTCTCCTATGTTCGGGGGTGATGCGTCTCTTGACCTTGTTGTCTTGCATCTTGTTCAACCAATGGTCACGTCGATGCAATCTTTGACCGACAACACTCCTATTTTTTGGGGTGATGCACCTCTTGACCTTGTTGTCTCACATCCTATTCAACCAATGGTTGAGGAAGTAGACGTATCGATGCAATATTCAATTGACCCCACTCTTCTCTTAGAGAGTGACAAGTCTAAGGAAGTGGTCGCGCCAATGCAATTTTTGGTCGATCTTGATCTTCTGGTTCTGGTTCTACACCTTCTATGCCATATCCTTATCATTTCTATTACTTCACCTTCTGAACAAGAGAGAGTTTTACTCTTCCCGAGTTCTCCCCCTCCAAGTCTTGACGAGGTTCCCTTTGATTGGGATGGTCTTGTGAGGTATCCAATGCCTTCACATATGTCTTTTCCAGGAAGAGACATTATCCTATATATCACGGAGACGATAACCTTCGTTAGCACTTTGTCCTCCTCGACTTGGAGAGATTTGGGTCTTCCAGAGCTTGTGTCGGTTCTTTGTAAGATACTGACATTCCACAGAAGATCAGTACGGGAGCCTTGGCCTCCCCCGTGGATTTCCGCCTAGAATCTCCTGACGAGTCTTAGTTAAGCTCTTTTCTGACTCATTATTAAAAATTGAAAATATCACCGAGTGATTTGTCCCTTTCACACTCGTTAAAATTGGATTTGAAAGATCATGAGTCCTAGTTAAGGTTTTTTCCGACTCTCTATCAAAACTAGAAAAGATTGCCGAGTGAACTTGTCTTTTTCACACTTGTAAATTGGATTTGAAAATACATCTATTTGGCACAAGTTTACCCCTTTTTCACACCAAGTAGACTAAAAGATATAAAAAAGGACATTTTTTGGCATTAAATTGTGATTGCATCTCATGCCCTTGCTTGCAGTATTGAGCCTTTAGCTGGTTCTCGCTTTGCGTTATAAACCATGGCCCAAGCAGTTTTCATCCTCAACCAAGCAGAGCCTTGTCTATATCCTTCGCAATTTGACACCCTATACCCTGGAGGGAACGTCACCCTGAGTGTCCATCTCTCGCATGCATTTCCTTGCATTGAGCATAGGTACGTTCCACTGCTGGAACTAGTTTTGATTACTTGCGACACTCGTTCCCTCCTCTATATCATAACATTCACCTGTTATGAAAAAACAAAAAAGACGGGCAAGAAGGGAGTACTATATTGTAATTGGCAGTATTCGTGCCGCCTTTGAACATAGAACAAAGTTATTGAGTCCTTGCATCATCATAATTTTGGGTTTAGCATGGCATTAGGAAGTTGATCTCGTTACAGAATTTTCTCTACCGATTGGTTAATATTCCAGCCACTATAGAGAACATTATGGATGCCTCCTGCATCTAATTGTCAAATCATTAATTCTATGCTGCAAGAGTCCACCGTATGTCTCATGCTCTTGTTCAAAGGAATTTTATCAACCTGTGTCGACCATTCCTCAGAAATATTAACTTCACATGTCGGCCATACCCTCAGTTTGTCTCAAAATCACATGATACTGTGGTCTTATGATGCACCCTGGCCCTACTTTCATCATTGGTAGGTTACCTTGAACCCAACAATCGACATTTTATCATGGGTTGTTGACTGGGTGGTTTCCCTTGCATTCGATGACAAGACATCTATTCACACTTTGGGATTCGTGCAGTGTCTTGGATGCCATTAGCCTTATTGGTGGTTTCCTCACCTTTGTCAGCAGTTTTCATCACTGGCTGCTATTCAGAGGGCCTTTTCCGTGTACCACTTGCATTTGGCACACACGAAAGATGCACAGGGTCGTTGGTTCGTGAACATGTTCTTCGTCCGATCTCCACCAAATCATGAAGCTCCTTCTTTGTTCCTCGTACTGACTGATGAGAGATGCCTTAATGCTCTCCTTTCAGCGGGTCTCTTTAAATCGACTTCATCTCATGTATTCTGGATATGAGATCTAGAGTTTTATGAGTACCTTGAGGCTTGCAGTCATTAGTGCTAGGCTCTCTCACCATTGACATATGGGAATACATCAATGTCTCCTGATCAATGTATCTCTCAAGTGTTCGACACCAACTCCTTTATTCACATTTGTAGAGATGTACTCGATGCCTTGATACCTACTTTCATCATTGGTAGGATGTCTCGTGTTTGTTAATGGTATACCTCAATGACTGGTAATCAAACGATGTCTCATCGTGTTCGACCTCAACTCATTTATTCACATGATGTAGACTTGCACCATTGGCGGATTGTATTGAAGACTTGAAGACATCACTTTGTAGACACAACTTTCCTAAGCTGTTGCTTCCATTTCATCGGACCAATACCTATTTGACTTTAGCGATCATGGGAGATTAGATTGTACTCCATGGTATACATATATCTTTAGATTGATTTTGAGACTAGTTTCACTGGGCCTTGTTCATGACTATGACAACTATTGGCATGTAACTGCATTTATATTTGCCTACTCATGGCCATGAACACTTGTTGGTATATTTTCCACATGGATCTGCATTGTATTTTTGGCAGCCATGTATGCAAAGTCAGTACATAATGTAATGAGCAATTGAGTTCGTCCTGCTGGTTCTCTACCACTCCACTTCTAGGTTATTTATAATGTATTTCAGCCATCGCAGATACTCCTATGATCTCACACATTAGGGGGCATATGTTATAGAAAGATTTTCCTCACCATTGCTATCTTGCACAGAGGGCCTTTTTCCATTTCCCTATGTAGACTTATCAACCCCTTTTTTGATAAATATAGAGCCAAAAATATATATTTTTCCACATATATGCTCCCTAACTGCTTTGCAAGATGCGTATACCCTTGCTACTCCACTACAACTCGTGTATATCGGGATTTGTGCCAGAAAAAAAAAGAGGTTGGGTTTCCATGTCACGACAAATGATCTCTGATCTTTGGCCTTCCATATACTGGAAACATTCCGACTCGGCCCTTCAGTTGCATTCTGGAGGCTATAAGAGAACAATTCCGAGCTATGGAAAAAGAGAGAGAAAGCATTCAACTTTGAGAGCAAAGTTACTCTGGAGAAATTACTTCATATTGAGTTTGCATCCCTTTGTTCCTCAAGTTTGAACACAACGTTCAACCCCCAAGCTCTTCCCTTATTGTCAAGGGGATCTCATTATATCTTTGCTATGAGCTTGCCTTTGGTGGAGGATTGAAGTGGTGGAGACCCAGTTGGAAGGAACTTGGCTTCTTGGTTTCGAACCGTGCCGACACAAAATTCTGTAATGTTGATACTTCTGTTGATCAATTATTAATAGAAATACTCCTTTCCCGTCCCATCAATATCTTGCAAATATATGATTATTATCCATGGGCATGTTTGTAGTGTTTATTAATGGATTGTACTATCTGATGTGCTATCTCATTTATATACTGTCACTATATCCCTGCATCGCTTGTTTGTTGAGAACTTCTTGCAGGGGTAAAGCTTTGGGTCAAAGTGCTCAACGGTGGAATGACATCAAACGATTGGATCGAGGTAGGCTTCTTCCTCGTATTGCACATTAGTTTATATAACACATGTTGGAATTGAGTTGATTTCTGCAGTCATACCTGTCTGTTGTGGTTTACCCTTGGCCATATAGAGTTTTTCCCTTGTAACAATAGGTTTAGGATCTCAATCAACAAAGGAAGCAGGTATTCATAGGGGCTCTAATACCATGTTTGATAAATAGGGTATATTCACACATATCGAACATGTGAAAGAAATCATTCACATAGATAGATCCAAGATTAGTACACCAATGTATTATGTGGTAAAATCCTCAGAGGTAAATATAACACGACCCCAACCAATGCAACTACTTGAAGCAATATATCAATGCAAAAGGAAAATAATTTACATATGAGTTTTTTGCAGTTGATCATCAACGAATGAATTTCCATGCTCTTTAAATAGAGATCATGTACCAATTAGATGTCAAGCCACATATCAATATATCTGTCAGTATCGAGGAGAAGGTGCATCGTCAGATCACTTTATGTCTAGAACATAATTGTGACTATCAGATTAGAAAATCACAATGCATACTAAAGAAACACAATTTACTTAAAGACACATTAGACCAAGTTGATCTTAATTAACTCCTAAGTGTCTAAATATCCTAACATTTTCTTTAAAAAAAATGCTTGAACCAATGGGACTCCCTCAAACTAATGCTTATTCCTCGAAACGTATAGTGTCCTAGTATTAATCCAAGTTCCCAACATCACTAGACACAATTTGCACATGCAATGTCTTGTAATCCTCTTGAATATATGGTATTGAAATTTTAGATCTCAGATCTCCCTTGAAGTACTGAACAACAATCCGCTCATGCATGTCTCATAACCCCAATGAGATATATTTTCTTCAAAGTTTGGACCTCATAAAATGCAAAAAATGCTAGTTATCCAGTGAGATCATCACCGTTGTTAGTATTTGGTGTATTTCCAACAATGGTTACATTTGTCGACTCTTTAAGATTTCCCTTGAGAAGGTCATTAGCACAGATTTTGTAATTAATTGTTGTATGGACTATTTTTCCAATGTAGTAACATTCATTCCCACTCTTACTTGGCATTCTCTTTCCCATCATTTTATTTGAGTATAGTGCTATCTCTTGTTGAGAATATCCTTTACTTGCTCTCTTTTCTTTAGCTATGAGAGATGAAATCATGTCTTATAGATGTGACGACATTTGATTGAGAGTAAAGATAACATTGTTGTATTGAGTAGGCATAATTTTCAACAAAATGGCTATGGCATCCTTTTCCTCCATTGTAGCTTTGGATTTAACGACCCATTTGATGAAAGGTCTCAGATTGTTTATGTGGCTAGAGACTTCGATAAACATCTTGAATCTAAAAAATAATAGCTTTAGAGAAAACTTTTCATTCACTTATTTTTCTCCAAATAACTTATTCGAATTATCCTTGATTTCATTGGATGTTTTTTCCAAATCTACACGTGCAACTTAGAGTCTCAGAGAGCAAGACCAATAATATCTTTGTATTTATCATATTTTCTTTAGCATTCCAATAATTTATTTGGATTTGTAGGCGTTTGCTCAGTCCCTTTTACCATTCCCTACAAGTTTTTTTTTCATTAATTGCATCTATATTTTCACTTTCCAAGTAGGGAAATTCTAGCCATTTCATTTTTCTAAAGGAGTATCTATTTTGAAAATTCTATGTAAATTCTTTTGGAAACAAACAAAAATGAAGAAAATACCTCATAAATGATGTATGACAATTTGTACAGTAGGTTGTAGAAGTTGTTGTATGATCGCTGTATGATGGACATCAATTGTATCGTTACATCAACTATACAATTTTTTCTTGTGACTATTGCTCAGTTTATTCATTGGTGACAATTTTTCTTTAATAAAAATGATTTCTTCACTTTCCTATAGACCCTCGAAACTTTGGCAATTGACCTTTCATGGGTTTCTTTCCTCTTTCCCGAAGTGGCCAAGATGGGTTATGTCATTTCCTTTGAATTAAATTGACCGTTGCTCTTTTGATAGTGGGTGACTTGACTCCTTTGTGTCAATACTTCACACTCTACTCTCCTTCAAATGATAGTGTTAAAAATATATATGCTTTCTAATTGATACACTAGTAGCTAACTTCTTTAAATTGATATGACGAAATCGATATAGTAGAATTAAATTTAAATTGATACATTGATGAATCCATTTAGAATTGCTACAGAGCAATTTTATTTCCTCTGGAGACTATGATTGACAAATCGATGGCTCTTTTATTTGTGATTGTCAAAGGGTAAGGCGTACAAGACCAAAGTGATCTCATTCTATAATGAAACACGAAAAATACTTCAACATCAAATATTTTCCTTTTCAATCTCACTCTTCTCAAATTCTTGAATTAGATGGATTGATCTTTCCCTTTATAGGTCCACGAGGTCGGTATTGCTTGGATACCATGTTACAAAATAACAATGCATATTAAATCATGAAACCCTAGTTAGGGTTTAGTGAAGAATCGAACCATAATAAATCAACGAACACAATCACTAAATATGATTTACAAAAATTCTTTACAGTTACAATGAGATTCACCTCTCTTACATAGAGTTTGAGGGGTGATATTTGTCTAAAACCATATAAGTTAATAATAATTGAAAACCATAAAATTTTATCTTAAGTCACTATGGTGATTTTATTACACATGTAAGCCTTATATTCTAACAAAAAAATCATCGGTTTTGTTGTTTTTATGGTTCTTTCTCCAACAATAAGGTCCTTTTCATACTTATTCATTTTTGAAGTATGAGATGAGTATTTTATGTTTGCTTTTGGGATAGCTCGGACAGGGAATTCTGCATTGGCAGTGCCTAGCACGCAGAGGTGTCTGAGTGACACTCTTTAAAGTGGCTTTTATGTAACGACTAAAGTGACTTTCGCAAGGTTGAGTGACTTAAGTGATTTAAGTCATCTCAATGAAAGATTAAGTCGTGACCATTAGATCATGAGATCCAAGATCTAATCTTGGCCATTGAGTTCTAGGGTTAAGGTTTTAATCATTAGGAGATTATAAAAGCACATCTAAGGAGAGTGAGAGGCACACAATGAGTGCATATGAGCAAGAGGGAGTTTTTCTCATGTACTCGTGTCTAAGTGGGATGGGCTGAGGAAAGAGTGCAAGGGTTTTTCTAGGGGTGTTTACTTGAATATCTTGTGCAACGTGTTATGGTTTCTTTGATTTAATGTGTGCAACGTGTTATGGTTTCTGTGATTTAATGCTTCCGCTAATTTTTGTGTTGGTTTCTGTGATTTAATGCTTCCGCTAATTTTTGTGTTGATAAACTAGCTTGTGCGTTTAATTAATGAAGTGATTTTATTTGGGATTTTTAGCTGGTGTTGGGTTCTGAATTTCAACATGGTATCAAAGCTGGGACTGTGACGAGGAAACCAGAATTGCACAAGATAGATTTTCCACGAGATTTTTTTTAAAATTTTGTGGGACTGTGACGAGGAAACCAGAATTGCACAATATAGATTTTCCACGAGATTTTTTTAAAAATTTTGTAGTTGCGGAGAAGGGTTAAACTAAAAATAAAAGCACTATATGCATCCATACAACATCGTACAGACTATACGAGCTGTACGCCATACATATCTGCATAGTCAGAGAGAGATCGGGTCGATAAAGGCTCGTGGGATGTGTGATTGGATCAGAGGATACATTGTAAATTGAGTGTTCTGCAGATTGATCCAGATCGATTGGATGAGTTAGTTGTGGGTGTGGACGACTGAGTGAGCAACCACCACTGCTGATGAGAATCGGGCTACAACTGTGAGGATTGGGTTGTAGAGACGAGGCGCAGTGGTAGAGCTCAGTTGAGCGAAGCATCATCCAGTGCAAGAGAACGTTTTTTGGAGGTGCCAAAAAGAAAAGAAGCCACCGGCTGGGGCGAGCATGGACGTGGAGTGGATGCTGCATAGGTCACAACGACAGCTGAATTGAGAGGTGCAGGCAGAGAAAGAAGAACGACATCAGGGCCCGAGCCCTGGGACAACTGCGGGCTAAGGTAGCTGCTCTGACAACAGAGTGAAACGACAGAGAGAGGGAGAAGCGACGACTGGTGAGTACAACCGCCAAACCAACCACCACGATAGTTGGACATGAAGAAGGTTGGCCACGTGGGGCAACAACCGGTAGTGAAATAAAACTGCCAAGTGGAAGATTCGACAGGTGGAGTCGCCAACAGGCAGTTCCTGCGTGAAAGGAGAACACAAATGCGAGCGGGGTCAAGCTAGGAAGCCAGTGAATAAAAGAACCGACTGCAATGGTTGTTGTGGGAGACAACATACAACTTTGGAGGTAGTCCATGCTGAGGACACATGAGCTAAGGTGAAGAGCCAGTCGAGTGGTAGCGTGAGATGAAAACAAAGAAACAACTATGAGAGTGAGGATTGGCGCCAACTGGGAGACTAGAGCAATGAAGCAGAGAAAACAGTGACTGGAGGGCCAACAATCAGCCTAACTTGTCGAGTAGTGTTGGGAATCCCAGCAGGGCATCTAGACAACCCAACAAGGCATTCGAGCAACCCATAGAGGTCTGGGCAGCCCTTGGGCAGGTCCGAGCAACACCCAGGGAGCGGGCAATAGGAAAGTGCCTTGGGCAGTGGGAAGGGAGACTGGGAAGCAGGCTGAGATAGCTGGGCAACGCCCATACAGGCTCCAGGCAACCCAGAAAAAGACCTGGAGTTGTAGGAGGCTGCAGGCATCCTCGAGATGCTTTGGGCAGGGGTCTAGGTAGCGGGAAATAGGTTTGAGAGGTCAAGTTTGAGTAGGTTTCCGAGATGGTAACATTGGGGATGAGTTGTGGAAAGTGACTCATATCTCCATATAACGAGAATGCGGTTGATGTTCCTTAATTATTAAGAGAAAAAATCAGACTATTGTGGTACTAGTACCATGCATGTAGTGAAGGGGGTTGGATGGGTGATATTTCAACTAGAGTCAAGAGGATCTATAGAGGTGGCATGAGTGATGTGTGTCCCAGGGATGAATTTTCTCTCAGTATCAGCGTTGGAGGACATGAGGTATGCAGTTACGTTCGCGGATGGACAAGTACTCATACGTTTAGAGAGAGAAGATATCGAGGATGCAGTGATGAGGCTTGGCATCAGGGAGGGTATGATGTACATGGTGCTGGGACATCCTATAGTGGGGTCCAAGGGGATCTTGTATCGTAGATAAGATCAGAGTGCATCAGAGGTAGCAGGAGGGTCTTCTAGTTTATAGGGAGCAGCTACAACAACAACAGATTTGATGGTGTCAGACATTGATCTAGGAGGAGGTTCTTCCAGAAGTAACTTCCTCACTAAGAGGGAGTGTTATATTTTGGGGTATCTCAGACATGTACTTCTGCATTGGCGGTGCCTGGGTGACACTCTTTAAAGTGGATTTTATGTAATTACTAAAGTGAATTTTGTAAGGTTGAGTGACTTAAGTGATTTAAGTCATCTCAACGAAAGATTAAGTTGTGACCATTAGATCATCAGATCCAAGATATAATATTGGCCATTGAAATCTAGGGTTATGGTTTTAGTCATTATGGGATTATAAAAGCAGATCTAAGGAGAGTGAGAGGCACACAATGAGTGCATAGGAACAAGAGGGAGTCTTGATCATGTAATTGTGTCTAAGTGAGAAGGTAAGGAAAGAGTGCATGGGGTAATGAGGGTGATAGCAACCAAGTGGGATAGGATATCAACTATAGCATTGTAATCCTCTGATGGGCCATTATCCCAGGACGAGAGCTCAAGCATAATAAAACTCAGAATTAGTTTTCCCGCAAGGGTTTTTCTAGGGGTGTTTACCCGAATATCTTGTGTAATGTGTTATGGTTTTTGTGATTTAATGCTTCCACTATTTTTTTTGTTAATAACCTAGCTTGTGCTTTTAATTAATGAAGTGATTTAATTTGGGATTTTTATCTAGGTGTTGGGTTCTAAATTTCAATATTTTATTGGTAACTTGTATGGTTTACCATCTCCAATGCTACTGTTGAATAAATAAGTAATAAATACTCCCATTACAAGATCTATTGATACAATAATGACTTGTGATTCTGGGATTGGCTAGGTAGTTGACCTTGTTTTTTCGTTTTCGAACAATATGAGCATAAACTTTATGTTTCTTAAATTTGCATGATTTCCTTGCGCTATGGATGGATGATATTGATCCATTATCATTCTTTAAGAGATGGAAACTTGATTGAGATAGAGATTGGTGACTTTCAAATCCTCTCATTCTTCATTCTTCCACTTCCATGGTGTTTCCGTGACATTTCCCTTGATTACTACGAAGGTAAAGTACTTGTATTGACTTCATGTTCCCTTGAGTTCTTATGGTGTCAATAAGATATTCTCAGAGTTTGTAGCTACAACTTTGAAATAAAGGAGAAACTATTTCAGTGACCAAGTCTTTGTTATGATAAATTTAAAGGTTTGATGTAGAACTATTTGAATTAATGAGTTTCAAGTAACACTAGCCTAATTAATTTTCCTCTTTTGATGGATAGGAGTTACCGGTACAAGTAATATATATATATATATATATATATACTGATTTTAGAGTATTTTATTCACAGATCTACCACTTTTTGTTGCATATTTGAAGTGTTTAGTCACAGATTACAATGGCCAAAGGATGATTTTATTTTATTTTCGCCTATACATCTAAACTTTACTTTTTTTCAAGTGTTCAAGGGAAAAAATCTGCATAATGTTAGAGATTTCAGTGAGTATATTGTGCAGATTTGAAGATTTTTGCAAGGCATACTTGAATATTTTAAACTTCAAGTCACTAGGAATTCCCCTCTATGGCTAGCAAGCACTAGCTCAAAGCGATAGGGACCATGTGAGATGACATCAACACTTTCCCTAGGTGTTCATTTGATTTTATTGGGACTAAATTCCCCAAGGGAAATTTGGAGTGATAAGACACATAATCTACTTTTGAGAGACAAATGAACCTTGCTTGGGAGAGGTGTATAATGGAATAGATCATATACAATGCTGGAGTAGATAAGGGATCATCAATGCAAAAGAGTTGGACTCAAAAGAAGCATTAAATGATCAAATTAAGGAAATTGTGACCAGAAGATGGAATAAAATAACGACCACATTAACACCTTTTGGCCTTTACATTGAATACCAAGTATTATCATGTAGATGTCTTGTCACAATCAAGAAGGAAAGCACCACATAAGGTAGGAAGTGATCCTAGGATATAAGAACACCTTGAAGAACTTAGTTATAGAACCCAAAGTCATAATGGAGGTTCCTCATTAGTTTCCCACATTTGTATCTACAAAGGGTATATATGCAGATGTTGACGACGTGGAGGATAAGAAGACCATGGATCCAATTAAATAATGGAACTACCGTTGTCTGGACACCAATCATATCCACTTTAGCTATCAAGCTTTTATTGAAAGTTTCTAGTAACTCATCAACTGGGATACGATAAGATACGATAAACTAAGATAATTGTATTAATGTCCGAAAAATGACCACAAAAGTAGGTTAATGTGATTGTTAGGTACAATGATGTCCATATAAATAATGAGAACTAAAGCGGTTCCTATATAAAAGCAAGATGCAAAAAGTAAAATAAGAGTCTAACCTAGAACTAGGAAAGAAAACTCCGAAGATGGAGGGACGATCCTGGACAGAGCTGTACAAGGTGAGTGGATATAGAATCTATGATACCCATGGTACAAGCCTATCTTGTTCCACTAGAACCATCTCTCCTAACATTCGATGCCAAATGAAGGAAGCTCAAAATAGATGTCTGCCTAGAAGAAGAAGTGGAAGAGGAGTTGGACTAAGTGTTGTGTTGTTGCTTAGAAGGGAGAGCTCATTGCTGTGGTATGGAAGATATCATTTGGCTACTGGTCTGTTTGCTAATGTGAGGTTTGGACTGGCAGTGCCATTGGAGTCTCACGAAAGTATAAATAGTGCTCTGAGTCTGCATTGATCTGGGGTTAGGGACATGATTGATATCCATTTGTTGCTTGGTGCCCTTAATAGATGGGAGCACCATAAAGAAGGAAGTGATCCACTGTTTGGGAGATGGTCCAGGATGTGGGTGTGGCTAGAGGGTGAGAGAGTAGAGGCGAAGGGTCTCCTGTTAGATTTTACTGCATCTCAGGTCTGGTATAATGTTTCCACAATTATACACAAATTTACCCAATTTGAACTGTAAACATAAACAAATTGAGATGCCTAACTATATTAGCACACTGGAAGATAAATTAGAAATTAGATCATACACAGGTACACATAAATTTCAATCCCAAAATCATGTTCTTAAACAAATAACCAATGGGCTCCCGTACCAGGGACAATGGCCCAATATTGACACAAGGAAAATGCCAAATACACTTACAAGGAACATCTGAAACCCTCCTTGGTTTCATTGCCACAACCTAGTCAAATCAGCTGATGTAACACACCTGTTACAACCCTCAAACAACTTTCAAGACTTCTGCTAGTCTGTTCTTCTAGTTCACCAGAGCCGCCCTCAAGCTGCTTCAATATTTTGCTATACTTGTACCTCAAGTATTGCTACTATACTGGTTGTTACAACATTAAACCTTGATTGTTACGCTCCCCAACAACGCTCAACCTTCTGCTGTAACAATCCTCTGTACTTGTTGTACCTACACAAGCTTCCTAGGCATCTATGACAACCTTCCACCTTGCTGTGGCATCCCTCTACTTTGCTGTCCAATCTTACCCACAAGAGGCTGCCTCAACTCGAGTAGTTAGAAAGACCTTCTACCCTCCTTCACCAGTGTCCAAAGCTCCCCTTGAAGACTATTTTTACAACCCTAAACTATGTTGACTATTGGTGCTGTAACAACCCTTTTCCCACTGCTGTTTCAACCCCATAAATGCCTAGAATTTGGCTCTCTTGCAGGCCTAGTCTCCTGAACAAAATCAACACCTCGATGTTACTTATTTTCACTGTCCAAAACTCCTGCATCCTCTCAAAACAATCCTCCCAGGCCTATGAATTACTTGTTTCCTTAGGCCGAACCCTTAGCAGCCTCCTCAAACCTGTAGCTACCTTGTATACTAGGCCGAGCCTCTCAAGACCGTAGATGCAACCTATTTTCCTTGGGCCAAGTCACCAATAGAGAAGGCAGAGCTTCCCTATGGCTGCAGATAGGATCTCCTAGCTACCCAATACACTTCTACAATCCTGTAGCTGCTTCCCTTGACTCACCGAGCTCTCTTGTCCTTGGTACATACCCAAAACACAAAAAATACAATAGACTAGAGCCTTACGACCTCCTCCATGGTTGGACCTACCGCCACAACACTTGGAATGAATTTTCCAAGCTCTCCACACACAATGAGAATGTCACAATGACATCTCTTGTTTATATACAAGGCTAGAGGTCAAAATAGAAGACCCTCCACAAGTCAACACCAATTTAGGCTTTCTCTGTGGGTGTGAAGCCCCATCACAAACCCACAAAGCCCATCGCCAAGCCCCTGAAGTCCCAACTTCATTCCAAGCGAGTTTTCACCCAAAAAAATGTGTGATGTGGTGCCCACGATGATTCCTACGTGCTTGGAACTTAGGAAATGTGAGAATACCTACCCGAAGCTACACAAATAGACACTCACTCTTAGCGAGGGAGGTATTCTCACCACACTCCATAATCACTTGGAAGTATCTTTGTCTCCCATACTGGAAGTAACTCTTCTTATGAAACTGGAAGTAACTTTGCCTCCCACACTAGATCCTCTACTACAACTTCTCTCCAATCCACCTGATTGGCTGCCCCCTCTGTCACCGAAGAAAACCTACTCTCCAATCCTCATGATTGGTTGCACACTCGGTCACTAAAGAAAATCCTACAGTATGGCATGATCTGTCCCTTGACGACACCCTTCTCCTAGAAGCCTCCCTCTTCTGAGCATCATGTCTGGCCATCTCTACCCATGACACCCTCCTAACAATCTTGGGATATGCCTCTCTCCCATATGGACCTAAAGGTTGGCTCCCACTAAGCGACTGATGCTCCCTCTGAATTCAAAATCCATTTGAATCCATTGATTCCCTTTGAAGTTAGAATCCCTCTGAGTCTACACAACCTTTAGAGATACCTTCTCCCTGTCCACTATCCTCTGCATAGTCCTAGGAGGCTTCTCCTCCCCACTGGATCTTGAGGGATGACTCCCTCTGAGCGTGTACCACTGGTGTAGCTACTTGCTCCTCCTCATTTGTCTCTCTTCTCCTACTGGTCACAACACACATATGCGGGTCCCTTAACCTATATAATTTGTCTTATCCAAATCCGGGACCATTGCTATGCCTGGGATAGATCCTTTGGGCATCCAATAACACATGTCCATCCTAAAACAAAAAGGCATAGTCCTACTCCTCAATTGTTGAGGATGAGAACACACCCCTGACACCCATAAAATTTTTTCCACTCGCAACACATTCCATGACTCCATCTGTAATACCACTGCTACAGATCCCTGTAATACATGCATGGTACTCATACCAAGCTCCTCGTACATACACAAGTAAGACACTGTGAAGCTCTTTAACAAATCCTGTTCCCTTGTCATGTGCCAGTGGTTCCCACTGTATAAGAACCATGCACTCCTCTCAAGGAAAGCATCCTGCTTACCCAGATCAAAACCATCCAATGAACTTCTACACAAGTCCATCATCCAAGTGATAATACTCTCTATGTCTATGCACATGCCGAAATTGAACCTGATTCCTCTCTCTGAACAATCCTGAGCTATGGATGGACACTAAGTCTAGTCCACTCTAGATCTATGAAACTCATCTTCTCAAGTGTCTTCATCCTCCTGTGTTAAATAACTCATACATTATCATACCTCGACAATGGGAAATTTTCGAGCCCCATGAAGACTCTAAATCATCAAACTACCAAATGTCCAAAGCTATCTCATATTTGCCAAAGAAACTATGCTGCACACATCACAACTCACTATGACAAGTCACAATAAGTCCATCCACATGGTTCAAAACCTTCCACACAAGATACTGTTGTGATCCAGGCTCTCTGCCAATCCACCAAAACTCCCAACCTGCCACACTACTGAGATGCAATATTCCACAACTCCTTGTCTGGACAGTCTGCTCCATGTCTCAAACTAGAGACCATCTAACATGCTGCTACCTGCAACAGTCACTGTAGCTCCCTTCTATAGTTGTCACTTGTGTAGATAACTTCAATCCAAATTCCCTTCTCATAACCACAACTATGATACCATGTTAGATTTTACTACACCTTAGGTCTGGTCTAATGTTTCCATAGTTATACAAAAATTTACCCAATTTGAAATATAAACATAAACACACTAAGATTCCTAACTATATTAGCACAACACAAGATAAATTATCAATTAGATCATACATAGGTACACATTAAGTTCAATCCAAAAATCATGTTCTTAAACCAAGAACCAATGGGCTTCCGTACCAGGGACAATGGCCCAATATTTACACAAGAAAAATTCCAAATACACTTACAAGGCACAACTGAAACCCTCCTTGGTTTCAATGCCACAACCTTGTCAACTCAGTTGCTGTAACACACCTACGACAACCCTCAAACAACTCTCAATATTGATACTAGTCTACTGTTCTAGCTCACCAGAAATACCCTCAAGCTATTTCAATCTTTTTCTCTACTTGTTCTTCAAGTCCTACTACTGTACTGGCTATTATAGCCTTAAACCTTGAATGAAACAACCCCAAACAAATCTCAACCTTTTGCTGTGACAATCCTCTGTACTTGTTTTACATGCACAAGCTTCTTGGGCATCTATGAAAACCTTCCACCTTTTTGTGGCAACCCTCTACATTGATGTCCAAACTTACCCACAAGCTACCATCTCTCCTTTACCACTGTCCAAAGATGCCATTGAAGTCTTTTCTTACAACCCTAAAGCCTGCCGACTGTTAGTGATGTAACAAGCGTTTTCCCATTGTAGTTGTAGCCCCATAACTGCCTATAATTTGCCTCTCTTGCAGTCCTAGTCTCCTGAACAAAATCAACAACCCATTGTTACTTCTTTCCACTGTCCAACACTCCTACAACATATCAAAACAATCCCCCCAGTCCTGTGACTTACTTATTTCCTTAGGAAAAATCCTCAATAGTCTCTTCAAACCTTTGGCTGCCTCCTATACTAGGTCGAGCCTCTCAAGACCCTAGCCACAACCTATTTTCCTTGGGTCGAGTCACCAAGAGAGCAAGAAAAGATTCCCTAGGGCCGCAATTAGGTTTTCCTAGCTGCCCAACACACTTCTACAATACTGTAGTTGTTTCCCTTGATTGGTTGAGATCTCCTCTCCTTGGTACCTACCCAAAACATAGAAAATTACAACAAACTAGAGCCTTACGACCTCCTCCATGGCTGGACCTGTGGTCACCACACTTGGATTGAAATTTCCAAGATCTCCACAAACAATGAGAATGTTACAATGGCATCTCTTGTTTATATATAAGTCTAGGGTTCAACTTATCAACCCCTCTATAATTCAACACCAATTTAGGCTCTCTCTGTGGGTGTGACACCCCATCACAAACCCACAAAGCCCATCGTCAAGCCCATGAAGCCCCATCTTTATTCCAAGTACATTTTCACCCAAATGAAAGTGTGATGTGGTGCCCATGATGATTTTTACATGCCTAGCAGCTAGGGCACGTGAGAATACCTATCCGAAGCTACAAAAATCAACACCTTCTTCATGTATAAGGAGAGACATATCTAGTTGGGGTACTTGAAGAAATTGCCTAGTGTTTGGAGCGCTTTGAAAATATGGTGGAACTGTCCTTGAGTCTCATGGTAAATCATGCAGTGGAAGATGATATGCTCCTTAGTCTCAACCTATAGGAGATTCCACATTTGGTAGTTCCTATCTAATCGATCAATTTGGTGGTTCATCTCAATCCATAGTGTAGGAGATCCCACTCTAAAGTATCCCAACAAGATGCGAAGAGTGTGCATCCAATAATGAAAGTGTGTAATTGGGTCTAACAATGAGTTTGTCCCTCTAATCCATGAAATGTTCATAAAAAAAGGCCATCTTTGGATGTAACCTACCGTGAGGGTTTATCCAAGTGGTCCACTCAATCTTCCTTTAGATATATTCTTCGATGATCCCGTTCATTTCTTGTTTGGTAGGTAAGAGGTGGCCAGGCACAACAAGAGAGTATCTAAACAGAGGAAGCTGGTCCATTGTAATACCAAAAAATTCTAGGATATCCGAGACCCCTATATACCAAAAATTAAAGTGTGCCGGAGGACTGGTTGAGGCAATGGACTTTGATGACTATTAGGCCTAGTATGGATATCGATCCCGTCCCTTTTCTAAGTTGTCAGAACTTTGAATGCTATGCAGGAGTGAGATAAGATCGAACATTGTCTCAATATGAAAGGGATAAGCACCAAAGTATTGAAGGATGATGGGTTGAGGGATTGTCTGCTTACATTAGATGATGCAACAAAGGATGATGATCTCTACTCTCTTTACTGAGTGTTAGCGCTGCCTTTTTTCCTTTAGTTAGAGTTGTTTTTAGTTGATTCATGGCTTGTGTGTCAAGGCACATGAGGTCAGGTGCTTAACAACAAAAGGGTCGAAGTCAGTAAGTGGCCGGTTCGCCCTTGGAATCGGGAAGGGATGTCAAAGTCAAAACATGTGTAACTAGTACGAGTCCTTTTCCCAGAGAGTCAAAACCTATTAAAAAAGGGAGTCAAGTTGTTAATATAAGTCACATTGGCAAGTGCAGTAACCATTATCAACTCATTATGGAGGCTGGGAGAATGAAAAATCGCGGCGTTCGTATCATGTATACCCTGCAGCCTTTATTGCCTGTACTTTACACACACAAATGTGCTATGGAAAATCTGTAGTTTGCTTCAGAACATCCATTCGCCATTAATTTAGTGCTCCTTAGCACGATTTCTCCTTCTGCCTGCTCTGTTATATATTCCAGACGCTCTGCACGCATTCTATTCACAAAATCAGGTTTATGCACTGTTTGTAATCTTTTCTCGCAAGCCCAGGTAGATCAAGTTTTCCTCCTTGGGCCTTTGTCGGATCCACTGCGTGCGAGAAAAATATGGGTTGCACCATGGCGACCTCCCAAAACATAAGAAAGGGCACACAAAGTGGAAAAAGTTCCAGGCCCAATCCCCAAAGCGATTGGGATTCATTCTTACTCACAACAGGCATTCCCAAGGATCCAAGGGAATTTTCCCTTTACCCATGGAAACAATGATATCACATTGTGTAGAACTTGGAGTGGAAGGAGATGCATAGGAAGGAAGGAAGTTAGAATCCCTATCTCCCCAAAAATATATACCTCGGAGAAGGGGCAGGCCAAGGAAGAACAAGGAAGCTAGGGAAACCCGAGTCCCAAATGAGCCGCACGCAAAATCGGTTTCCAAAGAATTACTTATGCACGCTATTTGGCTGGAACCTATCGAAGGTACAAGTTGAGAAAGTGGGAGAAGAATGAGGAGGACAGATGTCACAGGTACCAATTTTCAAGAGCCATCACAGCAGCTGAAACATGCAAAACTAGATATCGCCAAACTTTACCAGGAAAACAGGGAGCTGAGACAACAACTAGTGACAAAGACACTTGAAGTGTCAACATATCAAGGCCGCGAAAGAAATGTGACATGGATCAAGAGATATCTCAGAGAGGCATAGGATACAATCATACAGCTACGCAAAACACAGAGGCTGTTAGAAGAAAGGAATGAAAATAATTCCAGAGAATGCGAAGTGACCGAGAAGAAAGCCTGCACAACTCTTGCCAACGCGCAGAAGAAACATGATTAACTGAGTTCATTCCCGTATCCTCAAAAGGAGAGAATATCTTGACAGTTTTGAAGGAGGCATCGCACTAAAATGTTTTGTTGTTTTGATAATGACCATGATAGTCAGTAGCCACTCGCTGCACACACTCCCCAACAAATGAGCGCGCGACAAAAATCAAAGTCATTACAGTAGATAACAAGACTCTGAAAAAACACTTGTTCGTTCAGATATCTAGTCGAAGGGAGGCATTGACACATCACTCTCCCATGACGAGACCTTGTTGATAACCGAATCCCCATGGCAGAATACAAGAAGTCATGATGCGACCGAATGCATTTGTCTTTTATTTTTGGAAAGGTGTCATGCAAAGAGTCATTTAGTGCAGAACAATCAATTTCCTAGTTTTTAGAGATATTAACTAGAGAGAAGGGCAGCCCAAGCGACACCCTCACCTATATATTTGATATTTTCAATGTAATCCAGGTTGGTTGGAAAAATTAGTATAGACAGTGACTATTGAATGTAGTTTGAGTTCGATCGAAATTTAATGCAAAAGTCCCGAAGCTTTGATAAAAATATTCTAATTGTAGCAGTTAGATGTATTGTTTCCTTTCTTTGTGTATGTACTTCTTGTGTTCTTTATTCATATCTATTTCTAGTTGAATAGGAACACAATTTCAAACCTGGTATTTGCTGCGCATTGCCGTGGGATTCACGCCATTCAGACAAACCTTTTTCCTCTAAGTTAACTCCGAATTCATCCTCAAAGGTGCTCCGAATTACTTCGTATGTTTTTCTCCCCGCCACACACAATGATTTTAAACTGAAGACTGTTGTTCACTTAGCCTTTATCCTCTCAAGTTCAGTCACTGAGTCATTTATTTCCATTGTTTTCTTAGATCGACTCCATAGCCCAAGGTCTTACTCTCTTGTGTCAATAGAACTAGAAAATTATCATTTAAAGGTGTTAAATCTAGCCGACAACTTAAAGCCATATCCTGTATCGAGACGAAGTCTCCCGAGAGAGCCCTCTCCAGGTTTGAAAGGCTAGTTTCGGGCCTCAAATTTGGTGTGTAGGTTTCCTCTGTCATTCATTTCTCAACCAAACAAAGTTTATAGAGAGCTAACATTTTGGCATTGTTGCCGTAGACAAAATTGAATAACTTTTCCCTGGGAGAATGACTAACGTTACAGTTTTGACCCCTGAGGGTAACAGAGGGACAAACATCTCTATTGGTTGAAACCTTTACCCTTGTGACTCCAGTAAAAAATACCAGTAGCACCAAGTAGCATGGTTCAGGAACCCTGGCTCTGAAGGCGATCTATACAAGAGAAAATCTTGACCCAAACCCTGTAGAGCTTGTGTACAACCCCAAGAAAATTCTGTGCAGGACTAGAGAGAAAGCGCTGGACCCGTTCTATTACCTGGACAAAAGTTTGTCCTTACCCAAATATGACGCGCAAAGCATTGATGACCTTGAGTTTGATGCATTATTTGAACAAACCCTGTTCAGGTCTAAGTCGGAAACCATCTTGGACGAGGTAGTTTTCGACCAGAAGAGATTCCAAGCCCTAGTGTATAATAATATCCCTCAAAACCCCAACCCTCCTAGAGCCATGGCCGCCAGATTCGCCCCCCTCGTTCTACCAACCCAACTGCATGATTTTACCCAAAATTATAGCCAGAGGATTAAACTCTATGATGCTGAAGGGAATGTTTTAGCCCGGAGGCATCTAGATTGGTTCAACGATTTCGTCGACCTAGAGGAGGTAGACTATGAGTACGTGAAAATGAGGTTGTTCACACAGAGCCTTTTGGGGGAGGTGAGAAAATGGTTCAAATCCCTCCCGACAACAAGCATTCAAGATTTAGTCGCGTTCGAAATGTCTTTCATTACTAGATGGGGAGAGAAGAATAACCCCTTGCAAATTTTGACACAACACATTAATATGAAGAGGGCACCGAAGGATACGGTGCAATAATTCTCAGCCTGTTTCATGAGGATTTATAACTCGATTCCTGTAGAAGTCCAACCACCCCCCGGGGCTGTGCAGTTGCAATACAACGACTCTTTCGACATCGATTTTTCCTTGTTGTCGAGAGAAAGAAGATAAGAAAATCTATATGTAGTGATGAGTGACATAATCAAAGTCGAGGTGAACATGATGGCATCTAGGAAGATCAAACATAGATTCAATAGAGGTGATAAGAAATCTGAAGGAGACACACAACCATCAACAACTCGGTCTTCAGATGACAAATTAGACTTGAGGATGAAAACGATGGAGAAATTGATGGAGAGAATGTCCATGGGAAACCGAACTACTGCCCGAGAACATCATGACCCCCAACCCAGAAATCAGAACCTCATAAGGGGTGAAGTTCCTCAGATCAGATAGAGGGAGCAGAGAGATCAGGGTGACTAGTAGACAAGGCCTCCATTCCAAAACAATTATGCGGACGAGAATTTCGATCAGATGTTCGAAGACTAAATGAATTTTTGTGATGACAAGAACCCGTGCGTGTTTTTGACAAAGGGCGAACATGATCAGTACATGAGCGAAAACAACGATTTTGTGCTGGAAACATATGATGCACCATTTTGTGAAGCGGATCATGCACTGTCTTGGGAAACGAAAGAATCCAGGAAAGGTGATCACAATTCCATTATGCAGTTCCAAAAGAAATACAACCTCAGAAGCAAAAGGGTGCTGTGGAGTCTCAACAGTCAAACCCCATCAGAGAGCCTTAGCATACAAATCCCTCAAGGAAACCCTCGGGGGATACACCTTCCACAAGCCAACCGAAGCTAGACGACCCGACGAAGGATACAACTGAAAAGGCAAAGTCAAAGGAGGAGGCCCCGTGGAAAGCGCTGGAAACAAGCTAGGAAGCATGTGGAAAATAGGTAGAGAAGGTCTATCCCCCCTTTAACTTCGAGCATGTAATGGACAAGATCAAAATCTCTATCCCTTTTAATGAACTTATCAGAAAGGGTGAATATTGGGAGAAAATTATTAAAATGCTAAAAATGGGAGGGACCCCCGATAGTTTGAATGTCCAAGGTGATCATCCTACTATTCTGTTTAGTCCGCACGTTGATGAGAAACGTGATACTAAGGACGATCCCTCATTCTATGCCAGTCTAAAATTTCATGACATGACCTTGCATAACGTTGTGCTGGATTCAGGTGCATCACACAACCTCATGCCAACGGTGATCATGGATGAGTTGGGTTTGGACATCACCAAGCCCTATAAGGACCTTTTTTCTTTTGATTTGAGGAAAGTCAAATGCTTGGGTCTCATCAAGGACTTAGTCGCGTCACTGGCCCAAATTACTTCGAAGCACATGGTTATGGATGTGGTCATGGATGACATACCCCCTAAGTTTGGCATGCTTCTTTCCAGGTCGCGGGCTGCGAAGTTAAAGGGGATTCTACAAATGGACATGTCATACGCTACCATTCCTATCTTTGGCCAGGATAGACGGTTGTACAAAGAAGTGCTTCTGAAATACATGATAAGAAGTAAGACACATCCAAATAACCATCCTATATACTCCATTGAAATTGAGGTCGGCTCCTCCATATTCTACAATGACCCGATCTTCGAAGAGGAAGAGCCGACAACCATCATGACCGCTGATGAGGAAGCCACACGACAAGAAACAGAGTACGTCGACCCAAAGAACCACGTGGAAAATGAGACATGGAACATGATTTTTGATCGCGCTTTCAGTAAGGAAGGAGAAGGGGTTGGCCTATGGATAAGCCCCCCCGAGGTGGGCACAAAACTGCGCTTGTACAAGCTCATGTTCGAATGTACAAACAACATGGCCGAGTATGAGGCATTGATTTTGGGCCTGAAATTGTTGAAAAAATTAGGTGCAAAGAGGATAGTAGTGTGCAAAGACTATGAGTTGGTTATAAACTAAGTGAAAGGCACGTATCAGTCCAAACACCCCAGGCTGAGAGCATACATAAACCTAGCGCTGGACCTCCTCGAAGAATTCTCTGAGTATGATCTATTGGTGATCCCGAGGGGGCAGAATCAAATCACCGATGCATTGGCCACCTAGGCCTTGGTTTTTAAAATTCCCATCTTTCCAAACAGAAAATACGAGATTGAAGTCAAACACAGGTCGATAATTCCTGACAATATAAAACATTGGCAAGTGTTTGAGAACGAAAAACAAGTGGAGAGGTTCCTCCTAATGAGCGACGAGTTCGCGAACATACACATTGATGACGAGTGTTGCTGCGACAAAGATGAGAGCACATATGTGCGCGGTGATGATGACCCTTTCCATAACCAGATAGTGGGAAGGGACATAATACATCTAAAAAATAATATCATCCCAAAGGGGTTAGTTCCACTGGAAAAGATGTTTGACGAAAACGACGTGGCTAGAAATCCCAAGATCATAGCAAACGATGAGGATGTCGAAGATTGAAACATCGGGACTGAGGAGAACTTGAAAACTAATCAAATTGTCGAAAACGCTTAGTCCAGAGGTCAAGAAAGACTACATCAAGCTCATGAAGGTTTTCCCCGATGTTTTCGCTTGGAGTTACGACGACTTGAAGGTGTACGACACTAAAGTGATTCAACATGTCATCCCTCTCAAAGAAGACCAGAGGCCTTTCAAACAAAAGCTATGATGGATAAATCCGCTGCTGCTGCCGCTAATCGAAAAGGAGGTAAAGAAACTCTTCGAAGATAAAATTATTGTTTCTTTAAGGTTTTTTAAGTGGGTGGCCAGCTTGGTACCTGTTAGAAAAAAGAGCGGCGAAATAAGATTGTGTGTGGATTTTCAAAACTTAAACAAAGTGTCCCTCAAGGACCACTACCCGCTCCCTAAAATGGACTATATTCTGCAAAAGGTAGTGGGGTCCCAGAAGATGTCCATGTTGGATGATTTTTCAGGTTATAATCAGATCATGGTCCACCCGGATGATAGGGAAAAGATGGCTTTTACGACACCATGGGGGACGTTTATGTATGCCAAGATGCCTTTTAGCCTGATGAACGCCGGAGCCACCTTCCAGAGGGTGATGGACATATAATTTTTTGACAAAAACAACAAGTTTATTGTGATCTATCTAGATGACACCACAATATATTCTGACTCCGACGAACACCACCTCAGGCATCTGAAGAATTTTTTCCATAAGTGCAGGAAAATTGACATATCATTAAATCCAAAAAAATCATGTTTCGAGATGCAAGAAGGGAAGTTGTTGGGGCACATTATCTAGAAGAAGGATATTAAGATATACCCAACAGAGTCAAGGGGATCCTAAAAATCGACACTCTGCGCAGTAAGAAGGATGTCCAATCCTTCATTGGAAAAGTGAATTTCTTGAGAAGGTTCATTCCAAACCTGGCAGAAATTATAAAACATATCACCTGCATGCTCAGAAAGGGGAACGAGGTCAAGTGGAACTCGAAGGCCAGGAAATCATTTGAATATATCAAGGTGGCACTGAATTGAGCTCCTATGCTAGCCAGTCCAGACTTCATGAAAGATTTCATTCTGTTTTCATTTGCCTCGGAGCATACGATTGTCGGCGTGTTATTACAGAAAGACGAGCATAACTTTGAAAAAACTATGGCCTATTTCAGCAAGACACTGAGGGACACTCCACTAAGGTATGAAATTATGGAGAAGCAAGCATACACCTTAGTGAAAGCCCTAAAAGAGTTCAGGACATGCATATTACACTCCCACATTATCGCTTATGTGCCCAACAACTCAGTCAAGGATATCCTGACTCAACCTGACCCTGAGGGGAGAAGGGGTAAGTGGATAGCGGCCATGCTGGAATATGATCTCGAGATTAAGCCTACAAAACTAATTAAGGGTCAGGGCCTTGCAAAGCTGATGGCGCGGTCAGATCGCGAAGCTGTGGGAATCAACTTCATCACCGATTTGTTAGATAATCCTCAGAAAAAAATGACTGCGCAGGTGTCTCTGAAGTTCATCGATTCGCCGTGGTATACAAACATCATCTACATGCTCAAGAATCTACAAGCCTCTCCAGGTTTAAGTAATACCAATGCCATATTTTTAAATCTTAAAGCCGTCAGGTTCTGCATCTTGGATATCTCGTTATACTGGAAAGATCCTGGGGGAATATTGTTGAGCTATTTGCTGGAAGATGATGCGAAACGAGCCATAGAATAATTTCACAAAGGCGATTGTGGAGGAAACCACTACTGGAAAACCACCACACAAAAAATCCTAAGAGCGGGCTGCTATTTGCCTACAATCTTCATAGATGTATACAAAGAAGTATCTAGTTTCCATGAGTGTCGGATTTTCGATGGGAGAAGGAAGCTACAACCCCTGCCACTAAATCTGATCTCAGTTGAAGCACCTTTCATGCAGTGGGGTTTAGATTTCATAGGGGAAATAAATCCGTCATCCTCAGTGCAACACAAATGGATACTCATGACCAAAAACTACTTCACGAAATGGATAGAAGCGATCCCCACGAAGCAGGCTATCGACGCAATCATCATCCAATTTTTGGAGACAAACATCTTATCGAGATTCAAATTCCCTATCAATATCATAACAGACAACATGACCGCATTCAGGTCCGAGAAGATGTAGAAGTTTTTTCAAGATTACAATATAACCCTAGGGTACTCTGCAACGTATAACCCACAAGGAAATTGGCTGGTTGAATCATTGAACAAAAGCTTGACCAGGATCATCAAAAGGCTCCTGCAACAAAACAAGAAGGCATGGCATAAAAAGATTATTTATGCGATGTGGGTAGACAAGGTTACCACCAAGAACTCTATCTCAACTTCGCCTTTCCAGATTGTATATGGCACAAACACAATTTTCCCTACCTCGTTGGGGATTCCTGTTAGAAAGTTACTGTAAGAGCAGGAGGCCGAGCCAGATGACACACAGAGAAGAATAAATCAACTAATTCACACACAGAAGATGAGGGAACATGTGTACAATCGATCACAGCTCCACCAGAAGAAGATGAAGAAAATATTTGACAAGCACTCTAAGCAAGATGAGTTTCAGTTGGGAGATCTAGTGTTGAAATGGGACGTGAGAAATGAATATAAAGGAAAGCATGAAAAGTTCGACAATCTTTGGACGGGTCCTTTCAAAATCAATGCATATCGTGGAAATAACACTTATTTTCTAGAAGAACTAAATGGAGAGTCCGTTGGTTGGGGGCCTGTAAACGACAGGTTCCTCAAACACTATCTAGTGTAATAAAGTTCGTTTAAGTTGCATACCATTATAAATAGTCATTTAGTTTTTATGTCGAGTCAATATGTCAACAGAAAAATTGAAGCCCGAAGCGAAGGCCCTGAGTTTATGCTGAGTCTTTTTAGGAACTGCATTGATAGGTTTAGGTTGCATTTTATTTTTCATATGTCATATGTCTGAAAGTTGAATAAGGCCCAATGGTCAGACACTTGCTTTGTTGTTCTTTGCTACCTCATAGGGAGGATAACATCCCCGTTGGAGCCATCTGTTAGGGCCGCCTTTTTTCCTTCAGTTATATTTGTTTTTAGTCGAGTCATGGCTTGTGTGTCAAGGCAAGTGAGGTCAGGTACTTAACAACAAAAGGGTCAAAGTCACTAAGTGTCCGGTTGGCCCTTGGAATCAGGAAGGGATGTCAAAGTCAAAACATGTGTAACTAGTATGAGTCCTTTTCCCAGAGAGTCGGGTCCTATTAAAAAAGGGAGTCTCTAAGTGCCCCAAGTTGAGTCAAGTTGTTAATAGAAGTCGTGTCGGCAAGTGCAGTAATTATTATCAACTCATTATGGAGGCTGGGAGAATGAAAAATAACGACGTTCATATAATGTATGCCCTACAACCTTTATCGCCTGTACTTTACATGTGCGGATGTGCTATGGAAAATCTGCAGTTCGCTTAGGAACATCAAGTTGCCATGAATTCATTGTTCCTTGGCACGATTCATCCTTTCGCATTCTCTGTTATAAATTCCAAACGCTCTGCACGCATTCTATTCTCAAAATCGGGTTTATGCACTGTTTGTAATCTTTTTTCGCAAGCCCAGGTTGATCAAGTTTCCGTCTTAGGCCTTTGCCGGATCCACCACGCGCGAGACAAATACGGGTTGCACCATGGTGACCTCCCAAAACATAAAAAAGGGCGCGCGAAGTGGCATAAGCACCAGGCTCGATCCCCAAAGCAACTGGGATTCGTTCTTACTCACTGTAGGCATTCCCAAGGATCCGAAGGGAATTACCCGCGGAAACGATGATATCACACCGCGCAGAACTTGGAGTGGAAGGAGCTGCGTAGGAAGGAAGGATGTTAGAAGCCCTGTCTCCCCAACAACAGATACCTCAGAGAAGGGGTAGGCTAAGGAAGAACAAGGAAGCTGGGGAAACCCGAGTCCCAAACGAGCCGCGCAAAAAATCATTTGCCGAAGAATTACTTATGCGCACTATTCGGCTGGAACCTATCGAATGTACAAGACGAGAAAGTGGGAGCATAATGAGGGGGATAGATGTTGTGGGTACTAATGTTCAAGAGCCATATCAACAGTTGAAACATGCTAAACTAGCTATTGCCGAACTTTACGAGGAAAACAAGGAGCTGAGACAACAACTAGCGGCAAAGACCCTTGAAGTGTCAGCATCGCAAGGCCATGAAGGAAACATCGCGTAGCTCAAGAGACAACTTAGAGAGGCACATGAGACAATCGTACAGCTATGCGAAACACAGAGGCTGTCAGAAGAAAGTTATGCAAAGCATTTCAGAGAATGCGAAGCGACCGAGGAGAAAGCCCGCACAACTCTTGCCAGTGCACAGAAGAAACATGATTAACTATGTTCATTCCCATATCCTCGAAAGGAGAGCAGATCTTGACAATTTTGAAGGAGGCATCACCCTAAAACGTTTCGTCGCTGTGATAACGACCATGATAGTCAACAACCACTCGCCACACACACTCCCCAACAAATGAGCGCGCGAAAAAAATCAAAGCCGTTACAGTAGATAGCAAGACTTTGACAAAACACTTGTTCATTCAGATATTTGGTTGAAGGGAGGCATTGACACATCACTCTCCCATGACGAGACCTTGTTGATAATTGAATCCACGTGGCAGAATACAAGCAGTCATGATGCGACCGGATGCATTTGTCTTCTATTTTTGGAAAGGCATCATGCGAAGAGTCATTTAGCACAGAACAATTAGTTTCCTAGTTTTTAGAGATATTAGCTAGACATCAGGGCAACCCAAGCGACACCCTCGCCTATATATTTGATATTTTCAATGTAAGCCATGTTTGTTGGCAAAATTAGTATAGACAATGACTATTGAATGTAGTTTGAGTTCGATCGAAATTTAATGCAAAAGTCCTGAGGCTTTGATGAAAAGATTCTAATTGTAGCAATCGGATGTATTGTTTCCTTTCTTTGCGTATGTACTTCCTGTGTTCTTTATTCATATCTATTTCTGTCTAAATATGAATGTAATTTTGAACCTGGGATTCGCTGCGCAACGCCCTAGGATTCACGCCATTCAGACAAACCGTTTTACTCTAAGTTAACTCCGAATTCATCCTTAGAGGTGCTCCGACTTACTTCGTGTGTTTTTCTCCCCGCCACACACAATGATTTTAAACTGAAGACTGTTGCTCGCTTAGCCTTTATCCTCTCAAGTTCAATCATCTAGTCATTTATTTCCATCATTTTCTTAGATTGACTCCATAGCCCAAGATCTTACTCTCTTGCACCAATAGAACCAAAAAATTATCATTTAAAGGTGTTAAATCTAGTCGACAACTTAAAGCCATATCCTGTATCGAGATGAAGTCTCCTAAGAGATCCCTCTCCAGGTCTGAAAGGCTAGTTTCAGGCCTTAAAGTTGTTTTGTAGGTTTCCTCTGTCATTCATTTCTCAGCCAAACGACGTTTATAGAGAGATAACACTAAGGACCTATTAGACTCTAGTATACTAGGTTCCCAAACCTGAGAACCATATAAAATTATGGGTTGGATAAGGGTGTTCATGAGAGATATTGGATGATATGTCCTAAAAATAGTTCTAGAAACACTGCCTCTTATAAAGGGCCAAGGATTTGTTGTCCTTTCTAACTCAAGGCTAAAGTGCATGTTGCAGACTAAATCGAGGTCTTGTAAAATATACATGCAAATAGGTATAAGTGTTGGTGATATTAATCTCCTCTCCTTTGAAAAAGAAATGGTGATCAAAGAGGGTCTTCTTAGATCCGTTGAAAATCATGACTTTGGTTTTACCTAGGTTGATCTTCAATTACAAAGGTCACAAAAAAAGGGCTAGGGAATTTAGTGGTTTCTGCAACCCTTGAGGATATGAGGCTAAAAGGATCACATTGTCAGCAAAAATTAGGATAGATATCAAGACGTGATGGAGAATGTACCAATCTCTATCCTAGATTTTCTCATGCAAGAAGGGCTCTAGCTCGTCGATGTATATCCCAAATAATGTGGGGGATAGGGGGAATCTTTGTTTGACCCCAACTATACTTTTGATAAAATTCGATTCCCCATGGGATTTGTGGAGATGAACAAGGAGCGACTCTTATAGGTGCATAATGGCGGTTAGTAAGGTATATGATCTTCTAGAACAAAGCTTACTGGGGACATAGTCAAATGATTTCAAAAGTCCACAAAGCAATGATAAAATTTTGAAGAACGATGTCATGCATCCTCGATGATGGATTGGAGTGTAAGGATGCAATCAATGGTCTAGTGCACAGGTTGAAATATAGAGTTTCCTCTAGCTCTAAGTTGTTTTCACTTAATCTCCCTAGAGAGATTCAAATAGAGCACTATGGCATAGAATTTAGAGAATGTGTGGTCCACCACGATTACACTGTAGTTGTTGGGATCAACACTAAAACTCGATTTGTGGATCAGGTGAGTAGTGTGATGTGACCAAGATTGTGGAAAACCTGTAGATCACATGGTTGAAAAAAATGGTTAAGTGGTTATCCATAGCATGAACACAGTTCATGAAGAGTTCTGCCTGTAATCTTCCTCATTCATTTCCTTGCTAGTGTTCATCATCTAAACAACCTCTCGAATATCTTGGTAGGAGAATAAGTCACTTCTCCCAACCATCTTCCCTCACCACTCCCCTCTCCCTCTCAATCCAAAATCCACGTTCTCCCATACCTCCTATGTTTTCCCATACCACCCATTTTCCTACTTCTTGTGCTGTTGCGACTAGCTCATTGAAGTGTTTTAGCTATACAACTTGGGATCTAGTGAGATCCTTTTCTAGGAATATATTGATGGGATAGGACAAGAATCAACACCTAGCGCAAAGAGCATGGAGCCAGTCACTCGTTGACCTAAACCAGATGAAAAGTGTAGAATCAAATCCAAACCAGGCTCTCTCAAGAGTAAGGTTTGGAAGCTCAAGGTTATATTGAAGGAACAAGGTTCCAATCTGCATAGGGTCTCGAGATGGAGAGGGTGAGGGAATCCCCTTGACCTTTATGTTTATTTCTCAAGCACTTATAGTGTGCTCTTCCATTAGTTTGGCTCGAACAACTTTCTCAACTACAACAAGAGAAGGGGGGGAGGTCCTATCCTTATCCCTACCCACTTGTTCCTAAGAATTAATATGCATATTTGTTTCGTATTTAAAAGTGGCCTGCTAGTTTCATATTTCTTCTTGTTTATTTTTGAGATCAAGAGTTTCTTCAAGTAGGGCCTCATTTGGTGGCTAAAGGGTATCCTGCACTTGGTTTTCATTTAGAATTTTTTCGAGAGATAGTTTCTCCGATTCCATATTTGAGACTTTGGATGAAAGAGTTGTCACTTTTTATTGTGGCTACTCTAATATTTTAGTAAACCTGCAAATTTGGGTAGCTAGTAGAATGGGGTATGTAGAGAGGGTTATTGTGGAATGAGTTGTAGACTTCGCCTCATTATGTATACTATCCTTGTGATACTATGTAAGTCTATCACTCTGTAATCCACTTCCATGTTTGGTTTTCCTATGAATGGACTGCGTACTTGCTAATGCCTCATTATGTATACCTATCCTTGTGATACTATGTAAGTCTATCACTCTGTAATCCACTTCCATGTTTGGTTTTCCTATGAATGGACTGCGTACTTGCTAATTCAAAAGAGGGGGAGTGTGTAAGCTTGGGGGGTTGATGGTGTGAAATGAATGGGAGAGGGGGGAGAGGTTACTGAGAGGAGGGGCGGGGGAAACATATTGAGGTGGGGGGTGATAGAGAGGGCCTAAGGAAGGGGTAGATGAGGTGAGGGAAGGAGTTAAGGGGGAGAAGGGGGAAGATGAGAGGGGGAAGGATAGGGGCATTGAGCTTGAAGGACTATATTTTTTGACTGATTCGTGGATCGATCTCAGATCCTCGACATGAATTATATTTTCGACGACATATGTTACGTTTTGATCCCTATGGGTTATCAACTCCTTAAGGGGTGGTCTAGCGAAATATGCGACGACTCGACTCTTGTCGTGGCTTGAATCCTCAAGGGGTGAATAGGTATATGTGGCGGATCAATGGAAGAGAATCCTTATGTTGGTTCAAGTGGAATCCCTATGGTGGATAGAGAGGAATAATATTGAATCTTTGTTATGGCTCGAGAGGAATAATGGTGGATGGAATCCTTGTGGCGGCTCGATCTGCAACAACAATCGACAACTTAATTTGGAGCAACAATCGATGGCTAGAATCCATGTGGCAGCTCGACCTGCAACAATAACCGACAAATCAGTATGCTGCAACAATAGATTGTTGGAATCCTCGTGGAAGCTCGATTTGCAACAATAACCGACAACTCGATATACAACAACAATCGATGGCTGGAATCCATGTGGCTGCTCAATATGCAAAAACAACCGATAACTCGATCTACAATAACAATTGATGGCTGGAATCTTTGTGGCAGTTCGATCCCCTTTGTCCCTTGAGAGAATCGACCCCAACATGTGATAAATATCGAAGACTTTCCAAGCAATTTCAAGGGGGATAAATGGCCTTTGCAATGGCATGATCTGCAACAACAAACTGTGGCTCAATCTTTGTAGAGTAAACCCTAGTTGAATCTTTGTCTGAGTGTTCATGTGTTTGCAAAACAAATTGAGAAGAACTAGAAATAGCTTCACTAGATGCATATTTATAGAAATAAGACTGAGAAGCTTGCATATTTCCAACCTCTGCCTTCTAATTATATAAGAGGCCAGATTACAAAGAGCCTACCAAATTGTGAGACATGGATCAAAAGATAGCCAACTTGGTCATGTCTTTGAATTCCATGACTCACCTCAATTTGCTTCATGATGATGCATAAAAAAATTGAATTAAGTGGAGAGTATGCATCATGATCCAGTTATGCCACATCTTCCAATATTCTTAACCTCCAAAGAATATTGATGAAATACAACTTCAATATGAACACAATGATAACATTTTTGATAATATATAGACTTTGAGTGATTGTAGAATTTCAATAT
>ML787921.1:179113-193784 GCA_009831015.1 Picea engelmannii | reverse complement strand
ATTGAGGTGGGGGGTGATAGAGAGGGCATGAGGAAGGGGTAGATGAGGTGAGGGAAGGAGTTAAGGGGGAGAAGGGGGAAGATGAGAGGGGGAAGGATAGGGGTATTGAGCTTGAAGGACTAGATTTTTTGATTGATTCGTGGATCGATCTTAGATCCTCGACATGAATTATATTTTCGACGACATATGTCACGTTTTGATCCCTATGGGTTCACGACTCTTTAAGGGGTGGTCCAGCGAAATATGCGACGAGTCAACTCTTGTCGTGGCTTGACTCCTCAAGGGGTGAATAGGTATATGTGGTGGATCAATGGAAGAGAATCCTTGTGTTGGCTCAAGTGGAATCCCTATGGTGGATAGAGAGGAATAATATTGAATCTTTGTTATGGCTCGAGAGGAATAATGGTGGATGGAATCCCTGTGGTGGCTCGATCTGCAACAACAATCGACAACTTAATTTGGAGCAACAATCAATGGCTGGAATCCATGTGGCAGCTCGACCTACAACAATAACCAACAAATCAATATGTTGCAGCAATAGATTGTTGGAATCCCCGTGGAAGCTCAATTTGCAACAATAACCGACAACTCGATATACAATAACAATCGATGGCTGGAATCCCTGTGGCCGCTCAATATGAAACAACAATCGACAACTCGATCTACAATAACAATTGATGGCTGGAATCTTTGTGGCAGTTCGATCCCCTTTGGCCCTTGAGAGAATCGACCCCAACACGTGATAAATATCGAAGAGTTTCCAAGCAATTTCAAGGGGGATAAATGGCCTTTACAATGGCTTGATCTGCAACAACAAACTGTGGCTCAATCTTTATAGAGTAAACCCTAGTTGAATCTTTTTTTGAGTGTTCATGTGTTTGCAAAACAGATTGAGAAGAACTAGAAATAGCTTCACTAGATACAGATTGATAGAAATAAGACTGAGAAGCTTGCATATTTCCAACCTCTGCCTTCTAATTATATAAGAGTCCAGATTACAAAGAGTCGACCAAATTGTGAGACATGGAGCAAAAGATAGCCAACTTGGTCATGTCTTATAATTCCATGACTCACCTCAATTTGTTTGATGATGATGCATACAAAAAATTGAATTAAGTGGAGAGTATGCATCATGATCCAATTATGCCACATCTTCCAATATTCGTAACCTCCAAAGAATATTGATGAAATACAACTTCAATATGAACACAATGATAACATTTTTGATAATATATAGACTTTGAGTGATTGTAGAATTTCAATATTAAGTGGAGAGTATGCATCATGATCCAATTATGCCACATCTTCCAATATTCTTAACCTCCAAAGAATATTGATGAAATACAACTTCAATATGAACACAATGATAACATTTTTGATAATATATAGACTTTGAGTGATTGTAGAATTTCAATATCAGCATAATGATGACATTTTTCATAATAAATAGACTTTGAGTGATTGTATTTATCACTAATGATATATAGACTCTAGATAGTAGAGTGATTAGACACTTATTTCAAATGCACTATTTACATATCATGTGCAAATCTCTTTAGCTATACTACCAAATTTACAAATGGAATTTTAAATTCTATATGTTTCAGGGTTTATATGTATGTATGTATTTCATATCCCAAATATATTGTATCTAAACATTTAAAAGAATGTTCATACCGATATCAAACATTATGTCCATATTCATACATATATTCATATCCATGTAACTTAGATATATATGAACATTTTCAATAAATCACGGTCAATAAATTGATTAATTCCAAAATTCCAAGTTTTAAAATAGTCATACACATTGGGTTTTATGGTAAGTGAATAATTACATACCTTTTATAAAATTTCCTAAACAATACAAATTGGTGCCACATAGACTAAAAATATATTAACTTTTAATGTCTATGTTGGAAAAACTAGGTGCTAGGTGGGAATAAAATAAAACCTCCTGTCATGTTAGAAGTTGACCCAATATCTTCTCTAGTAAAAGACTTCCATTGCCCAAAAACCGAATTAGAAAAATTCCTGAGCATTACAAGTATGCTTCCACAAGCATGCCAAATCCATCAACTTTTAATGTCTATGTTGTAAAAATTATGTGCTAGGTGGGAATAAAATAAACCCTCTAGTCATGTTAGAAGTTGATCCAATATGTTCTCTAGTACAATACTTCCACTGCCCAAAAAATGAATTAGAAAATTCAAAATAGATATAATGTTCAAAGTCAACTCTATAAAATTATTTGCATCACAGTCAAATGAGATTCTCATTCACTGAATGTGGCCAATAAATCCTTGCATTATATTATCAAAGACTTCATACCAGGCTTAGAGTTGAATATTTGGAACACAAATATGTAATAATAATCGTGAAAGAATGAATGATAAAGGACAACCTAACAAAAGTCTAAAATTCGAATAGATTACGTGAAACATGATACACAATCAATATTGGAATGTAGTCCAATAAAGAAATAACATGCAAGTCTAGTCTCTTTACAACAATCCAGGCTATTATTTAGTATTTGAAAATGAAGGAAGAATATAAAGGAAACAAAAGGTGCAGGGGTTTTCATCCTCAGTTGTTTAGGTAGTTGTTTGGCAGAGTTGAACACAAACTCTTCCGATATGAAAAAAAACTCTATGCTGGGCCTAATACGAATGATAAATTATTTTCCAGGCAAGTGCATACATGTTTACACCCTTTCGTCCATCAAGATGCGGTCTTAGTGGTAAGTTGGATCACTATGACCAATGTTATATCCCCAACAAGCATGTTCTCATAGAATAGTTTAGGTCCAGGTACATGTCCTAGGTGATTTTGAAATAAAATAAAGCTCTTCACTTGTGGCACTCTAAAAAAAAGGCAGTCCCTCAAAAGGATAAAATTTTCTAGACGTGCATACCATCATGTATATGTGGGTGTTCTATAGATTGATCCAGATCGATTGGCTGAGTTAGCTATGGGTGTGGACGACTAAGTGAGCAACCACCACTGCTAATGAGAATCATGCCACAACTATGAGGATTGGGTTGTAGGGATGAGGCACAGTGGTAGAGCTCAGTCGAGCGAATCAACATTAGTGCATGAGAAAATTTTGTGGAGGTGCCAACAAGAAAAGAAGCCATGGGATGGGGAGAGCATGGACGTGGAGTGACTACTGGATAGGTCAAATTGACAAATGAAGTGAGAGGTGCGGGTAGAGAAAGAAGAACTACATCAATGCCCGAGCGCTGGGACAACAGTTGGCCCTTGACCAAGTTTTGGGAGTTTCTTGGTCATGTTGACCTATTTTGGGACTTTGACAGCTTGTTGAAGGAGGAGCGCAAGACAAAGCGGAGATCACAGGATCTCGACCCCCTTTTGGGCCCCTTTTAGTGTTTTTGGAAATATGTAATGGGAATAGGATGTCGGCCCATGGGTTTACCCATGTTTAGGCCTATTTTGTATGTATAAATAGAAGGATAGGAAATGTAAGAAAGAGAGAATAGTGCATCTATGTGATGTGAATGTATGCTAAGTATGAGTAGATTCTGCAAGTGCTTTGTGCATGATTGTAAGAGACTTGCAGAGAAAAGTGCAGATCCTTGTAGCGAATTGTGGAGAGATTAGTGCTATAGTGCAAGGAATAAGGATATAATGAGTTGCAAAAATCTTCCGTCCTGTGTGGAGTAAGGGTTTTGATGGCTTTGTGCTTGTAACTGATTGACCGAAGACAATAAAGAAGAAGAGTTGGTGGACGTAGCCCCAGGGTGGGAGTGAACCACGTAAACATTGTGTTATGTGCTTTGTCTTGATGTGTTCATACATTATATGCTAAGTGCTCTGATATGTTTAGATAGACCTATTTATGCTTTGTGCTTATTATATGTGAGAATGTTATATCTAATCTAGATAGTCATGCTTAGTTCTTGATATGCTCATTCTGATCCATTTGTATATGCTAAGTGCTTGAATACTCTAGATTTGTGTGAATACTGCGAAGCTCTGTTGTATCAACGAAGTGAATAGTGATTACATATTAAGGAACTGATGGTGCTAAGAGATGTATTAAGTATTATAATCACAGATCTGTGTCCTAGCTAAGGTTGCAGACACCTGAGTCTTGCAACCACCCCCGCCTCTACCTCGGGTGAGACTTCATCTGCTTCGCAGGTGTTTTCAAAAGGGCCGATAGTTAGGGATTTGTTGGTGCACTGTTGTAGCGTTGAACCCTAGGTCTGCCCCTGTGCCAACAAATGGTTCTGTTGCCAATACTGAAACTGTGATTGCTGGGAACTGAGGAAGAAGAAGCTCTGTTCAAAGAGCTGTGCCCTGGTACACAATGTTCTACTTGATTTATAAATCTCTATGCTAAAGAAAGAAGGTCAGATATGAAAGAAAGAAGCTCGATCTGAAGAAAAGAAGATCACATCTGATGAAAAGAAGCAAGATCTGAACGCTTGACACTCTAAATAAAAGAAAAAAAAAAGGTAAAAGTGAGAATTTCTGATTAAAAGAGGTAAGATTTGCAAACCCTGTGCTCTGTAGAAGTAAGATAAGTAGAAATTTTTATTTCTAGAGTATGGATCTAGGTATGTTTAATAGAGTCTATCCTAGTTTGAAAACTAGGGTATTAATAGATGAAAGAAGGTTTGATATGAATACATTTGATAAGACTAGTGAAAGATATGTTATACCAATGCATAGAAAGAATGTTTGGACTAACAAATGGATGCAAGATCCTAGAAAGAATTTATTGCAGGTTAGGTCTTATGATCCTAGTGCGCAGTACAGAGGAGGTTGGGGATCATTTAAAAGAAAGAGAGGATTAACCCTCTGTTATAGTTGCAAAATACTGAGACATCTTGCTAAGGAATGCCCTGGTGGAAGACCTAGTTGTCTTTGTTGCAAAGCTCTAGACCATGAAGTGTTGGATTGCCCTAGAATGATTGCTAAGATTGAAAGCATGAACATAAGACAAGAAAACCCTAAGACAGATCTAGAAACTAAGGCTACAATAGAACCCTAGAAATAATCAGAGAAGGTATTACTACAGATGAAAGAAACCTTGAACGACCATCGACATGTTAGACTATCAGATATTTTTAAAGACATAGAGTGCCTTGAAGCAAGAATATGGGACTTCTACATTGACTATGTTCTAGATGAGGAAACACAAGTGAATGTCATGATAGAAAGAACTTGGTAATCTATAGGAAGGCTTGCTATGATCCCTTCACTAAGAGGAATAGTGTTATTCAGAGGAAAACTAGTAAACCTGTGTGGGAGGCTCACTCAGATACCTATGACTGTCAATGGAACTTCGACGGAAGAAGATTTTGAGATTATTCAATTTATTGAGAACCACGCCCTATTTACCATATTAATAGGAAAACCTTGGATTGATAGAGATCAAGCCAGGTGAAAAGAAGATGAAGAAGTTTTGGAACAGAAGAAGCAAGAGTTAAAAATTTTCATGACCAAAATGATCGCACAATTGATTGAAGAACATGAGAGAAGATCGAAGATGTTTAATGATAGTAACCCAATTGTCGAAGTTAAGAGAACTCTAGAGAATCCAAAAAATATTGAATTACCTACCCTAGACAAAGAAGAAGTATTATATAGGAACCCTAGAGAAGAATCTCAACAACGCGAAGTGACTAAGACCATAGAAGATAAGAATCAGAATAGAAAAATAACTACTGAGATGAAGCTCACTGGAAAAAAAGGCTCGATAGTTAAGAAAGAAGAGGGCTAAGACTGCAAAGTTACAGGAGGTTCTAGAGGAGACTTCGCAGAAAGAAAAATTGTAGAATTGGAGCTTCGTCAGGATATCAAAATAGTGACACATGGCACTTTGCCATGAAGAATAAATATAGCCGTTGGGGTCGATATATCCATTTGAATCTCGTTCCGAATGGGAAGAAAAGCAATAAAGGTTCGTCATCATACCGTTGGGCCACGCCATAATGGATCGAACATGAGTTAATGGAGGCTCATACCCATTGTAAGCACACTATTGTCGAGTTACCTATTTATCACGTCACGCCATTCACCGAGTACACTTTTTTCTAATTGAGAATTCGAGCCCACAGACTAACATGAGTTTATACAGTGATCATTGTGCTCTCCGTCTCTATCTCATTATCGTGTCTAAGTTGTTCCCTGAACCCGCGAATTGTTCACCCCAAGTGCGTATGTCGGAAGCATTGAGTGCTGTAGAGAATGATGTTGAGGAAGTTTTGATCCACTTGATGATTGAGAAAGCCATGTCGATGTCTGAAGGTATCTAGTCTTCATCCACAAAAACAATGCAAGCGTCCCCATCCACTGCTCACAGAGTTGGACTGTCCTGTGAAAGGCGAACTAACTACAAGGATGACTTAGCAAATGCTAATATGATTCTGAGCATTCTACCTACCTATATACCACCTCTGAGTGGCGCAATAAATCAAGACAGTGTGACCAGAGACTTTGAATATGAATTGGTCACTGCGTACCTCTCGAAGGGGATACGCGCAATGCACACAGACCAAGATAAGATCGCAGCATTGAAGTTTAGTGACTTCAACCTCGGTGACAGAAAGGTGTATAACATGATCACCCCACACAAGTATCCGACCAAAACTAAGGGAAAGAATTCAAAGATCGTACCCCAGTCATGGACCATGAACCTCGCACAATCCACCCTCCTCAACGTTATGAAGATCCCACACTTCGGAAGGCACCAAGAAGTGAATGCATGCGTCAAGCTATTGTTGTCCTACTACCATGGTGGATATTTATGGTTGAATCACCGTATCACAGTGGATTTGATGTTTATTAATCAGATCACAGGGCTGAGCATGCAAGGCCCTGACCCACAGGATTTCTATCCTGGGAAAACCATGGATCGTGCTGTTGTGCAGAAGATAAAAGACACCTACGGGGATGTCGAGAAGGGAATGCATGGATACAAGGTAGCCTCTATCTAGAGCGACATAGTGCGCCTAGCCTATCAATTGATCGCAGGAAAGTTGGTTCGCAAGAACCAACCCACACAAGTGACTAGATTTGTAGTCGACCTCGCAGGAAAGTGCGTGAAGGGCCTACAAATGAATTGGGCGAAGTACCTTGTAAACCAGCTGGAATTGGACTGCAGGGAAGCGCAAGATCAAGGATATGCGTTCCACTTCAACTATCTTCTCATCCTGATCGCTTTCATCGCATGGGAGATGCCGGAAGGTGCGACCTTCCCGGACATCGAGCCGTTTGAACCTCTGGCCGCAAAGTTTAGTACACTATGGTACTCGAACGACATGGACAAGCAATGGCAATCAAATGCTGTCTTCCACAATGATTACAACCAGTTGAAGGTAGCCATCCAGTTTGCACCTCGTATAACCCCAAACACTCTCCACAGGTTCAAGCCCTTGATGAAATTCCGCGCAGACTACCATTTCATCTATATCCTAGCGCGTGCCGATGAGCATAAACAACAACTGCATTCATACTACAAGTTGTCTGAGGATGACTTGGAAGAAATTACCAAGGAATGGTCGGTGGACCTCCTTGTTCCAACGAACCCTATGGAGATGTCCGATGTTGACAGTCCATAAACTGCGATGGATATACCTGGACCTAGCAAGACAAAGAAGACCTAAGAGGTCCATGATTTAGACAACCCATTCGTAAAGACTGCTTCCATCTCAACAGAGCAAGGAGGAGATGGTGGAGAAATAGATGACGCAGAAGTTGAACCGAAGAAAGGAAAAGTTACACTACCTCGAGATGAGGAAGAAACCTCAAAGAAAAGGAAGGTTTCCCCTCTGAAACCTTCTTAAAGGAAGAAATCGAAAGCAACTAGGACCAAATTTGAGACCACCCTCACCTCATATGAATTCAAATTCATCGTCGCAAAACTGAATGATGATTCACTGGAGATACAGAGAAGCAGGAAGTTAAGCAAGAGGAGGTGTTTAGTTGAATTAAGGACGAGCTCCAAGGGGTGCAACAGGCAATATAGTCCAACCGCATAGTTTCCACTGCGCCGCTATCACTAGGAACATCAGAACTAGGTGTTGAGCCAACACAACTACACCGCATTGCTGATACAGTCAAATCTTACCTTCGACAAGCTCAAGAAGAGACAACACAATCCACGTAGGCTTTAGCACAAGTACAAAAAGGCTTAGAGGAGCAACACAATGTTGTAGAATGGGAAAAGCTGGCTCTGCAAGCAAAGTGGGATGAAGAAAAAGTACAATTACAACAAATCAAGGAACAATTGCTCACCGAGCAACTCAAAGTTAAGGAAATGGTTCACATAACACTTTTCTCTGTGATAGTCATCGAAGTAAAGGTCAAAGAGAGAGTTCCACAACAAGTGGCACAACTCGAAGAAGTAATCCAACAGCTCCAACAACGCATAGCAGACTTGGAGCTCCGCACTGTGCCCGAGACTCCTCAAGATGTAAGAGACCTAAGGGAAAAAACTGCCCGCAACGCAATCGACAGATTAAATTCTGTTGCCTTGGAGTGCAAGCAGTTGAGTAACCAAAGTGCCTAGACATACGAGAACCTCACTGAAAACCCAGAGTTATAGACACTGGAGTCGCAGCTCCAGGAAGCGAAGCAGTACGTAGATATACTATAGGCACAACTGAAGGCCCTGTTGGTTGTAGAACGAATGAAGAGGTCTCAAGAGAAACACAAAGCTCAACAACAAATCCATATGCTTCAAATAAAAGTGATGGAATTCACTCAATGGCTTCAACCTGTGCAAGATAAGGCATGCCAGTTGTTTACATAGGTGGAGAGCCAAGGAGCAGAATTAGAACAGGTTGTCACTGCAACAGAACAACGCCTAGAAGGGCCAATGAACGACGCAGTAATACAAAAGTTCAATGAACAAGAGGCCACAAAAATACAGCAAGTCAAAGCATCTTGGGCCAATCTCGAGGCATTCAAAGCCGAACTGATCAGACCAGAGTGACTCAGGACGAGTCACAGGTGAGTGTTGGGGGCCTGTTGGCCCTTGACCAAGTTTTGGGAGTTTCTTGGTCATGTTGACCTATTTTAGGACTTCGAAAGCCTGTCAAAGGAGGAGCGCAAGACGAAGCAGATATCATAGGATCTTGGTCCCCTTTTGGGCCCCTTTTAGGGTTTTTGGGAATATGTAACGGGAATGGGATGTCGACCCATGGGTTTACCCATGTTTAGGCCTATTTTGTATGTATAAATAGAAGGATAAGAAATGTAAGAAGGAGATAATAGTGCATCTATGTGATGTGAATGTATGCTAAGTGCGAGTAGAGTTTACAAGTGCTTTGTGCATGATTGTAAGAGACTTACAAAGCCAAGTGCAGATCTTTGTAGCGGATTGTGGAGAGCTTAGTGCTGTAGTGCAAGGAAGAAGGATCTAGTGAGCTGTGCAGATCTTCTATCCTGTGCGGAGTAAGGGTTTTGATGGCTTTTTTCTTGTAACCGATTGACCAAAGACAATAAAGAAGAAGAGTTGGTGGACGTAGCCCCAGGGTGGGGGTGAACCACGTAAACACTATGTTATGTGCTTTGTGCTTTCTCTTGATGTGTTCATGCGTTATATGCTAAGTGCTATGATATGTTTAGATAGACCTATTTATGATTTGTGCTTATTATATGTGAGAATGTTAGATATGATCTAGATAGTCATGATTAGTGCTTGATATGCTCATTCTGATCCATTTGTATATGCTAAGTGCTTGAATACTGTAAATTAGTGTGAATACTGTGAAGCTCTATTGTATCAATGAAGTGAATATTGATTACATATTAAGGAAATGACGGTGCTAAGAGTTGTATTAAGTATTATAATCATAGATATGTGTCCCAGCTAAGGTTGAAGACACCTAAGTCTTGCAACCACCCCTGCCTCTATCTCGGGTGAGACTTCATCTGCTTCGCAGGTGTTGCCGAAAGGGCCTGTAGTTAGGGCTTTGTTGGTGCACTGTTGTAGCGTTGAACCCTGGGTCTTCCCCTATGCCAAAAACAACCACGACCTAAGGTAGCTGTCATGACAACATAGTGACTGAAAAAGAGAGGGAGAAGCGAAAACTGGTGAGTACAATCACCAAAATAACCACCATGATAGTCGAACATGAAGAAGGTGAGGCAGCGGTCGGTAGTGACATACAATTGCCAAGTGGAAGATTCAATAGTTGGAGTCACCAATAAGCAGTTCATGCGCGAAAGGAGAACACAATTGTGTGCTAGGTTGAGCTACAAGGCTATGAATAAAATAACTTACTACAGTGGCTGCTTTAAGAGACAACATAGAACTTTGTTTGTAGTCCATGCTAAGGACGCACGTGCTAAGGTGAAGAGCCAGATGAGTGGTAGTGTGAGATGACAACAAAGAAACAACTATGTGAGTGAGGATTGGCGCCAACTGGGAGACTAGATCCATGAAGTAGAGAAAACGTCGAGTGGAGGGCCAACGATCATCCTAGCTTTCCGAGTAGTGTCGAGAATCCCAAAAAGGCATCCAGACAACCTAACAGGGAATTTGAGTAGGCCATAGAGGTCTGGGCAACCCTTGGGCAAGTCCGAGCAACACCCAAGAAACAAGCAGCAGACAAGTGCCTTGGGCAGTGGGAAGGGAGCCTGGGAAGTAGGTTGAGATAGCTGGGAAATGCCCAAACAGGCTCCACGCAGCCCATAAAAGGACATGTGCAGTACTAGGAGGCTGCGGGCATCCCCGAGCAACCTTGGGAATGGGTTTGGGTAGTGGGAAACATGTTCAAGAGGTCAAATTTGAGTAGGTTTCCAAGATGGTAACATTGGGGATGAGTTGTGGAAAGTGTCTCATATCTCCATATAACTAGAATGAGGTCAATGTTCCTTAGTTATTAAGAGACAAAATCAGACTGTTGTGGGACTAGTACCATGCATGTAGTGAAGGGGGTTGGATGGGTGATATTTCAACTAGATTCAGGAGGATCTCTATAGGTGGCAAGAGTGATGTGTGTCCTAGGGCTGAATTTTCTCTCAATATCACCCATCGAGGACATGAGGTATGCAATTACGTTCGAGGATGGACATTACTCATACGTTCAAAGAGAGAATATACCAAGGATGTAATGACGAGGCTTGGCATCAGGGAGGGTATGATGTACATGGTGCTTGGACATCCTATAGTGGGGTCCAAGGGGATCTTGGATCGTAGATCAGATCAGAGTGCATCAGAGGTAGCAGGAGGGTCTTCTAGTTTATAGGGAGAAACTACAACAACAACAGATTTGATGGGGTCATAGATTGATCTAGGAGGAGGTTCTTCCAGAAGTGACTTCCCCACTAAGAGGGATTGTTAGATTTTGGGGTAGCTTAGACATGTACTTCTGCATTGGCAGTGCCTAGCATGCAGAGGTGCTAGAGAAACACTCTTTAAAGTGGATTTTATGTAATTACTAAAGAGACTTTTGTAAGGTTGAGTGACTTAAGTGATTTAAGTCATATTAATGAAATATTAATTCGTACCATTAGATCATGAGATCCAATATCTAATATTGGCCATTGAAATCTAGGGTTGGGTTTTTAGTCATTATGGGATTATAAAAGAAGATCTAAGGAGAGCGAGAGGCACACAATGAGTGCATAGGAGAAAGAACAAGTATTTCTCATGTAATTTTGTCTGAGTGGGAAGGGCTAAGGAAAGAGTGCAAGGGGTAGTGAGGGATATAAAAACAAGGTGGGCTAGGCTATCAGCTGTAGCATTGTAATCCTCTTATGGGCAATTATCCCAGGATGAGAGCTCAAGCACAATCAAACTCAGAACTAGTTTCCCCGCAAGGGTTTTTATAGAGGTGTTTACCTGAATATCTTATGCAATGTGTTATGGTTTCTGTGATTTAATGCTTCCACTAATTTTTTTGTTAATAACCTAGCTTGTGCTTTCAATTAATGAAGTGATTTCATTTGGGATTGTTAGCTAGGTGTTGGGTTCTGAATTTCAATATTTTATTGGTAACTTGTATGGCTTACCATATCCAACGCTACTCTTGAATAAATAAGTAATAAATACTCCCATTACAAGATCTATTCATACAATAATGACTTGTGATTCCGAGGTTGGCTAGGTAGTTGACCCTATTTTTCCGTTTTCGAACAATATGAGCATAAGCTTTACATTTCTTAAATTTGCATGATTTCCTTATGCAATGGATGGCTGATATTGATCCATTATCATTCTTTAAGAGATGGAAACTTGATGAGATAGAGATTGGTGACTTTAAAATCCTCTCATTCTTCATTCTTCCATTTCCATGGTGTTTCCGTGACATTGTCCTTGATTACTGTGAAGGTAAAGTACTTGTATTGACTTCATGTCCCCTTGAGTTCTTATGGTGTCAATAAGATATTCTCAAAGTTTGTATCTACAACTTTGAAATAAAGGAGAAAATCTTTCAGTGACCGAGTCTTTGTTATGATAAATTTAATGGTTTGATGTAGAACTATTTGAATTAATGAGCTTCGAGTAACACTAGCCTCATTAATTTTCCTCTTCTGATGGATAGGAGTTACTGGTACACCCAAAAAAAACAAAAAAACTATATATATATATATATATATATTCACTGATTTTAAAGTATTTTATTCATAGATCTACCACTTTTTGTTTCATATTTGAAGTGCTTAGTCACAGATTACAAGGGCCAAAGGATGATTTAATTTTATTTTCGCCTATAAATCTGAACTTTACTATTTTTCAAGTGTTCAGGGGAAGAAATTTGCATAATGTTAGAGATTTCAGCGAGTATATTGTGCAGATTTGAAAATTTTTGCAAGGCATACTTGAATATTTTAAACTTCAAGTCACTAGGAATTCCCCCCTATGGCTAGCAAACAATAGCTCAAAGCGATATGGACCATGTGAGATGACATCGACACTTTCCCTAGGTGTTCATTTGGTTGTATTGGGACTAAATTCCCCAAGGGAAATTTGGAGTGATAAGATACATAATTTGCTTTTGCGAGAAATATAAACCTTTCTTGGGAGAGGTGTATAATGGAATAGATCATAGACAATGTTGGAGAAGATAAGGGATCGTCAAATCAAAAGAGTTGGACTTAAAATAAGCATTAAATGATCAAATTAAGGAAATTTTGACAAGAAGATGGAATAAAATAATGACCCCATTAACACCTTTTGGCCTTTGCATTGAATACCAAGTATTATCATGTAGATGTCTTGTCACAATCAAGAAGGAAAGCACCACATAAGGTAGGAAGTGATCCTAAGATACAAGAACACCTTGAACAATTTAGTTATAGAACCCAATGTCATAGTGGAGGTTCCACATTAGTTTTCCACATTTGTATCTACAAAGGGTATATATGCAGATTTGGACGACGTGGAGGATAAGAAGACCATGGATCCAATTCAATAATGGAACTACCATTGTGTGGACACCAATCATATCCACTTTATCTATCAAGCTATTATTGCAAGTTTCTAGTAACTCATCAACTGAGATAAGATAAGATACAATAAAATAAGATAATTTTATTAATGTTCGAAAAATGACCACAAAAGTAGGTTAATGGGATTGTTAGGTTCAATGATGTGCATACAAATGATGAGCACTAAAGTGGATCCTATATAAAACCAATATGAAAAAAGTAAAATATGATTCTAACCTAGATCTAGGAAAGCAAACTCCGAAGATGGAGAGACGATCCTGGAGAGAGATGTGCAAGGTGAGTAGATATAAAATCTATGATACCAGTGGTACAAGCCTATGTTGTTCCACTAGAACCATCTCTCTTAACATTCAAGGCAAAATGAAGGAATCTCAAAATATATGTTTTCCTAGAAGAAGAAGTAGAAGAGGAGCTGGACTAAGTTCTATGCTATTGCTTGGAAGGGAGAGCTCATTGATGTGGTATGGAAGATATCATCTGGCTACTGGTCTATTTTCTAATGTGAGGTTTGGACTGGCAGTGCTGTTGGAGTCTCACAAAAGTATAAATAGTGCTCTGAGTCTTCATTGATATGGGGTTAGGGACATGATTGATATCCATTTGTCGCTTGGTGCCCTTAATAGATGGGAGCACCATAAAGAAGGAAGTGATCCAATAGGTGGGAGCTGGTCCATGATGTGGGTGTGGCGAGAGGGTGAGAGAGTAGAGACGAAGAGCGTCATGTTAGATTTTATTGCACCTCAGGTCTAGTATAATGTTTCCACAATTATACACAAATTTACCCAATTTGAACTGTAAACATAAACAAATTGAGATGCCTAACTATATTAGCACACCGGAAGATAAATTAGAAATTAGATCATACATAGGTACACATAAATTTCAAGCCCAAAATCATTTTCTTAAACCAATAACCAATGGGATCCCATACCATGGACAATGTAGAAATTTCGATACAAATTAATGTATTCCTGCAATTCTCCTGATCTAACAAGTTTCGCTATTGTTAAATACAGAATCGCTTCTACTATTACTTTTGCGGAAGCAATTTAAACCACGATCATAACCATAAGCACAAAGTGAAATATCAATAACACATAACACAATAAGTTTTTTTTTTTTTGTAAGCAAGTTTTTGTATTAATATAAGAGTCCTTCTTAGAACCAGGTTCCAAAATACATAGACAGAGTTAAAGGGTTGTAATTACTGAACTGCTCCAGGAGGAGAAACCAG
>ML787921.1:130170-165497 GCA_009831015.1 Picea engelmannii | reverse complement strand
ACAAGATTAATCGAGAGTTTAATGCAACTCTGATTATCACAATAAATCACTGTCGGATCTAAGTGAGAACCAAACAAACCAACCAAGATCTTCCTCATCCAGATAGCCTCACATGCAGCTTGGCTCGATGCCATGTATTCCACTTCCACTGAACTAAGTGCCACGGATCTTTGTTTCCTGCTGTACCAAGGAACATCTGTAGACCCGATACTAAATATCCCTCCTGATGTGCTCTTTCTGTCCGTTGGGCTGCCCGCCCAATCTGCATCCGTGAAGCCATGCAACTTCACCTCATCCGTCTGTCTATACCATAATCCATACTCAGATGTGCCCTTCAGATATCTCAAGACATGCTTCCCCACCTTCCAAAAGAGTTTGGTAGGCTTAACCATCTATTGACTTAGCTGGTTAACCGCATAGCAAATGTCTGGCCTTGTATTCACTAAATACATTAGCGAACCTACTAACTGTCGATAGACAGTAGCATCCACTAACTCTCCAGAAGTAGCATCCTCTTTCCTCCAATTTCCTGGAAGAGGAGTATCCATGGGTTTGCAACCCTCCATGTGAAACTTACCCAGTATCTCTTTTGTATACTTTCCTTGAGACACAAAAAGTTCACCATCTCGCTGCCATATTTCCAAACCAAGGAAATAATGAAGAAGGACCAAATCCTTCATCTCAAACTCCTTTGCAAGGTCCTCCTTGCATGAGTGTATCAACTGCTCATCACCAGTAATTATTAAATCATCAACATAAAGCACAATGATCAAAAGCTTACCCTCCACCACAAATTGGTATAGGTTTGCATCCGCTTCACTTTTGGTGAAGCCCAATCCGGTGAAATAGCTGTCTATCCGAGTGTACCAAGCACGGGGTGCTTGCTTCAGCCCATACAGTTCTCTCTTGAGTCTACACACATGCGACTCTCTGTCAAAGGTCTCAAAACCTTCTGGCTGCTCAATGTACACTTCTTCCTCAATGATCCGGTTGAGGAACACAGTTTTTACATCCATCTGATGAATGCGCTAGCCCATCTGTGATGAGAGTGCAAGGATGGATCTTATGGAAGAGTACCTTGCGACAGGTGCAAAGGTCTCACCATAATCTATCCCCTCAATCTGTGAGAATCCCTAGGCCACAAACCTGGCCTTGTACTTCACCACACTCCCATCAACAACTTGCTTTACCTTGTAGATCCATCTCGTACATACACAAGTCAAATACTATGAAGCTCTCGAGCAAATCCTATGCCCCTATCATGTGCCAGTGGTTCCCACTGCATAAGAACCATGCACTCCTCTCAAGGAAAGCATGCTTCTTACCCAGATCACTTCAATGAATTTCTACCCAAGTCCATCATCCAAGTGAGAATACTCTCTATGTCTATGCACATGCTGCAATTGAACCCGTGTCCTCTCTCTAAACAGTCCCAAGCTATGGATGGACACTCACTGTAGTCCACTCTATATCTATGCAACTCATCTCAGCAAGTGTCCTCATCCTCCTGGGTCAAATAACTCATACATTATCATACCTCGACAATGGGAAACTTCCAGCCCGATGAAGACTGTAACTCATCAAACTACCAAATGTCCGAAGCTATCTCATCTTTGCTAAAGAAACTAAGCTGCGCACATCAAAAATCACTATGACAAGTCACAATAAGTCCATCCACATGGTTGGAAACCTACCACACAACATAATACTATGATCGAGGCTCTCTGCCAATCCACCAAAGCTCCCAACCTACCACACTACTGAGATGCAATATTCCACAACTCCTCGTCTGGAAAATCTCTTCCATGTCTCAAACCAGAGACCATCTAACCTTCTGCTACCTGCAACAATCACTGTATCTTCCTCCTAGAGTTTTCACTTGTGTAGATAACTTCAATCCAACTTCCCTTCTCATAACCACAACTATGATACCATGCTAGATTTTACTGCACCTTAGGTATGGTCTAATTTTTCCATAGTTTTACACAAATTTACCCAATTTGAACTATAAACATAAACACATTGAGATTCCTAACTATATTAGCACAACGAAATATAAATTAGCAATTAGATCATGCACATGTACACATTAATTTCAAGCCCAAAATCATGTTCTTAAACCAAGAACCAATGGGCTCCCGTACCAGGGACAATGGCCCAATATTTACACAAGAAAAACTCTAAATACACTTACAAGGAACAACTGAAACCCTCCTTGGTTTCCATGCCTCAACCTAGTCAACTCAGTTTCTGTAACACACCTATTACAACCCTCAAACAATTCTCAATACTGATCCTAGTCTGCTGTTCTAGCTCACCAAAACTACCCTCAAGCTGCTTCAATCTTCTATTGTACTTGTACTTCAAGTCCTACTACTGTACTGGCTATTATAGCCTTAAAACTTTACTGAAACAACCCTCGACAACTCTCAACCTTATTCTGTAACAATACTCTGTACTTGTTGTACCTGCACTAGCTTCTTGGGTTCCACCTTGCTGTGGCAACCCTCTACATTGCTGTCCAAACTTACCCACAAGCTACCATCCCTCCTTTACCACTATCCAAAGATGCCATTGAATATTTTTCTTGCAACCCTAAAGCTTGTCAACTATTAGTTCTGTAACAACCCTTTTCCCACTACTATTGTAGCCCCATAACTATCCAAAATTTGGCTTTCTTGTAGGCCTAGTTTTCTGAACTAAATCAACAATCTACTATTACTTCATTCCACTGTCCAACACTCCTGCAACCTCTCAAAACAATCCTCCTAGGTCTGTGACTTACTTATTTCCTTAGTTCAAACCTTTAACAACCTCCTCAAACCTTTAGTTGCCTCTTATACTAGGCTGAGGCTCTCAAGACCCTAGCCACAACCTATTTTCTTTGGGCCGAGTCACCAAGAGAGCATACAAAGTTTCCCTAGGGACATGACTAGGTTGTCCTATTTGCTTTACACACTTCTACAATACTGTAGCTTCTTCCCTTGACTGGTCAATTTCTCCTCTCCTTGGCACCTGCCCAAAACATAGAAAATTGCAACATACTAGAGTCTTACGACCTCCTCCATGGCTGGACCTGTGGTCACCACACTTGGATTGAAATTTCCAAGCTCTCCAAAAACAATGAGAATGTTACAATGACATCTCTTCTTTATATATAAGTCTAGGGGTCGACTTAGAAGACCCTCCACAATTCAAAACCAATTTAGTCTTTCTCTGTGGGTGTGAAGCCCCATCACAAACCCACAAAGCCCATCGTCAAGCCCATGAAGCCCCATCTTTATTCCAAGGGAATTTTCACCCAAACAAAAGTGTGATGTGGTGCCCACAAAGATTGTTACATGACTAACACCTAGGGCATGTGAGAATACCTGCCTGAAATTACAAAAATCAATGCCTCCTTCATTTATAAGGAAAGACATCTCTAGTTGGGGTACTTGAGGAAACTTCCAAGTGTTTGGAGCGCCTTGAAAATATAGTGGAATTTTCCTCGGGTCTTGTGGTAAATCAGGAAGCGGAAGATGATATGCTCCTTAGTCTCAACCTATAGGAGATGCCACATTTGGTAAATCCTATATAATCAATCAATTTGGCGGTTCATCTCAATCCAAAGTGTAGGAGATCCCACTCTAAAGTATCCCAAAAAGATGCGAAGAGTGTGCATCCAATAACGAAAGTGTGTAATGGGGTCAAACAATGAGCTTGTCCCTCTAATCCATGAAGTATTCATCATAGAAGGCCATATTTGGATGTAACCTGCCCTGAGGGTTTATCCAAGTGGCCCGCTCAAACTTCCTATAGATATCTTCTTTGATGATCCTATTCATCTCTTGTTTGGTAGGTAAGATATGGCCAGGCACAACAAGGGAGTATCTAAATGGAGGAAGTTGGTCCATTGCAATACCAACAAATTCCAGGAGATCCAAGACCCCTACATATAAAAAATGAGAGTTTGTTAGAGGATTGGTTGATACAATGGACTTTGATGAATATTAGGCCTAGTATGGATATCAGTCCCATCCCTTTACCAAGTTATCATAACTCCGAATGTGATGCAGGAGTGAGATAAGACCGAACAATGTCTCAAGCTAAAAGGGATAAGCACAAAAGTATTGAAGGATGAAGGGTTGAGGGATTGCATGCTTGCATCATATGATTCAACAAAGGAGGTTGATCTCTAATATATTTGCTGAGGACTATTTAGAATCTAGTATACTAGGTTCCCAAACCTTAGAACCATATAAAATTATGGGTTGGATAAGGGTGTCCATGAGAGATCTTGGATGATATGTCCTAAAAATGGTTCTAGAAACACTGCCTCTCATGAAGAGCCAAGGATCTGTAGCCCCTTCTAATTCAAGGCTAAAGTGCATGTTGCAGACTAAAGTGAGGTCTTGTAAAATATACCCCCAAATAGGTATAAGTGTTGGTGATATCAATATCCTCTCCTTTGAAAAATAAATGGTGATCAAAGAGGGTCTTCTTAGATCCGTTGAAAATCAGGACTTTGGTTTTACCTAGGTTGATCTTCAATTGACAAAGGTCTCAAAAAAAGGGCTAGGGAATTTAGTGATTTATGCAACCCTTGAGGAGATTAGGCTAAAAGGATCAAATTGTCAGCAAAAAGTAGGATAGATATAAATACCCGATGGAGAATCTACTCATCTCCATCCTAGATTTTCTCATGCAAGAAGGGCTCTAGATTGTCGATGTATATGACAAATAATGTGGGGGATAGGGGGCATCTTTGTTTGACCCCAACTATAATTCTGATAAATTTGATGCCCCATGGGCTGTGTGGACATGACCAAGGACTGAATCATATAGGCGCATAATGACGATTAGTAAGGTCTCTTACCTTCTGGATCAAAGCATACCAGGGACAGAGTCAAATTCTTTCAAAAGTGAACAAAGAAACAATAAACTTTCGAAGAGAGATGTCATGCATCCTTGATGATGTCTTGGAGTGTAAGGATGTGATCAATGGTCTAGTTCTTAGGTAGAAATACATAGTGTCCTCTAGATCTAAGTTGTTTTCTCTTAAGCTCCCTAGAGAGATTCAAATGGAGCAGTGGCATAGAGTTTAGAGAATGTGTGGTCCACCACGATCATATTGTAGTTGTTGGGATCAACACTAGAACCCGATTTGCATATCAGGTGAGTAGTGTGATGTGACCAAGATTATAGAAAACCTGTATGGATCACATGGTTGAAAAAATTGGTTAAGTGGTTATCCATACATGAAGAAGATTCTTGAAGAGTTCTGCCTGTAACCTTCCTCATTCATTTCCTTCCTATTGTTCATCATCTAAACAACCTCCCAAATATCTTGGTAGGAGAATATGTCACTTCTCCCCACCATCTTCCCTCACCACTCCCCTCTCCCTCTCAATCCAAAATCCATGTTTTCCCATAACTCCTACCATACCTCCTACATTTTCCCATACCACCCATTTTCCTACTTCTCGTGCTGCTGCGACTAGCTCCTTGAAGTGTTTTAGCTATACAACTTGGGATCTAGTGATATCCTTGTCTAGGAATTTATTGTTGGGATGGGAGAAAAATCAACACCTAGTGCAAAGACCCTAGAGCCAGTCGCTCATTGACATAAACCAGATGAAAAGTGTAGAATCAAATCCAAACCAGGGTCTCTCAAGAGTAAGGTTTGGAAGCTCAAGGTTATCTTGAAGGAACAAGGTTCCAACTTGCATGGGGTCTCGAGATGGAGAGGGTGAGGGAATCCCCTTGACCTTTATGTTAATTTCTCAAGCCCTTCTAGTGTGATCTTCCATTATTTTGGCCCAAACAACTTCCTCGACCACAACAAGAGGAGGAGGGGGAGGTCCTATCCTTATCCTTATCCCTACCCACCTGTTCATATGAATTAATATGCATATTTGTTTCCTATTTAAAAGTGGCTGCTAGTTTCATATTTCTTGAAGGGAGGGGCAGAGGAGGTGAGGGGAGGATTTAAGGGGGAGAAGGGAGGGGAAAAGGAGGCGAGGGGAGGAGCTAAGGGGGAGAAGGGGGAAAATGAGAGGGGCATTGAGCTTGAAGGACTATATTTTTTGACTGATTCATGGCTCGATCTCAGATCCTTGACATGAATTACATTTTCGGCTACATATGTCATGGCTTGATCCATATGGGGGCTCGACTTCTTAAGGGGTGGTCCAGCGAAATATGAGATGACTCGACTCTTGTCGTGGCTTGAGTCCTCAAGGGGTTAATAGGTGGTATATGTGGCATATCAATGGAAGAGAATCCATGTGTTGTCTCAAGAGGAATACCTATGGTGGATGAAGAGGAATAATATTGACTCTTTGTGAGTGAGTGGATCAAGAGGAATAATATTGAATATTGAATGGTGGATCAAGAGGAATAATATTCAATAAATCACGGTCAATAGATTGATTAATTCCAAAATTCAAAGTTTTAAAATAGTCATACACATTGGGTTTTATAGTGAGTGAATAATGACATACCTTTTAGAAAAATTCCCGAGCATTACAAATTGGTGCCACACAAACTAAAAATCTATTAAATTTTAATGTCTATGTTGGAAAAACTAGGTGCTAGGTGGGAATAAAATAAACCCTCCAGTCATGTTAGAAGTTGATCCAATATCTTCTCTAGTACAATACTTCCAATGGCCAAAAACTGAATTAGAAAAATTACTGAGCATTACAAGTATGCTTCCACAAGCACGACAAATCCATCAACTTTTAATGTCTATGTTGTAAAAATTATGTGTTAGGTGGGAATAAAATAAATCGTCTAGTCATGTTAGAAGTTGATCCAATATCTTCTCTAGTACAAGACTTCCACTGCCCAAAAACTGAATTAGAAAATTCAAAATAGATATCATTTTCAAAGTCAACCCTATAAAATTATTTGCATTAGAGTCAAATGAGATTCTCATTTACTGGCTGTGGCCAATAAATCCTTGCATTATATTATCAAAGACTTCATAACATGATTAGAGTTAAATCTTTGGAACATGAATATGTAGTAATAATCGTTAAAGAATGAATGATAAAGGACAACCTAACAAAAGTCTAAAATTCCAAGAGATTACGTGAAACATGATACACAATCAATCTTGGAATGTAGTCTAACAAAGAAATAACATGCAAGTCTAGTCTCTTTACAACACTCCTGACTATTATTTAGTATTTGAAAATAAAGGAAGAATATAAAGGAAACAAAAGGTGCATGCATTTTCATCCTCTTTTGTTTAGGTAGTTGTCTGGTAGAGTTGAGCACAAATTCTTCTGATATGACAAATAATTGTATGCTAGGCCTAATACGAATGATAAATTATTTTCCAGGCCAGTGCATGTTGGGATTTGGGTACGTTGGAAAGTGGTCCCCATGTGCTTCTGAGTCTCTAAGCACAAAGGGGGAAGACTATTACCCTTGTACTTTACTTTATGATTCTAATTTCACTTTGACTTAGGAGATTTAAGTCAAAAGTGAAATATGTCACTTAAGTCATAAAGTGACAATTAATTCACAATGTGGGTGAATTAATAGACATAAAGAAACTAAGGAAAGTTGGTTTCCTTCATGAGATTTTTGGATGATATCTCACCCATTGATTAGACTTGGCTAGATTGGATCTAGGCCATTGATCTATAAGGGCTTGGCCAAAGGAGGCTAAAGTGAGTGTTTAGTGCATTTTGAGATTCTTTCTTTAGCTGTGAGTTTTGGAGAAGAGGAGGGGCACATTTCTCAAGGAGAGGAGGGCACACTTGCATGAGAGCTTGAGGATGAAGCTCTTGTTGGGTTGAGCCTGCATGGAGAAGTTATCCATGGAGGCTTAGCATTCATTTCCTTGGAGGGGGCATGCTACATAGAGAGGAGTGTATTTTCTAGAGGAGGGCGCACATTCCAAGGAGGAGGAGGGTTCATTCACTGTTTTGTTCAGTTGAGGAGGAGTGGGAGGAGCATGAGGATGAGGTCAGTTGAATTGGGAGAGGAGAGATAGGGAACATGATTCCATGGAGAGAGGTATCCAACTTAGGCCTATGTTATTTGATGATGATCACATTTTCTAGGAGGAGGGTGCACCAATAGAGTGGATGCACAACTACCTGGTAGGAGTTTCACTTGGAGGAATCTAGTTCTGGTAGTTTCAGTGGAGAGGCAACAAAGGAGAACACATTTCTATGGAGGGATTTGTTCATTGGGTCAAAGAGGAAGGAGAACACTTCACTTCAGTGTAGAGAGCAACAAAGGGAGAGGGCACACCTGAGTCTGGGCACATCTTTCTCTGGATATTGTGGCATGTCTTGTGAGGAGCTTGCTATGTATAAAATTTCTTTTGTATTGTATTAATTGTTGTATCTCATGCTTTGATCATAATTATATAGACATATATCCCAAACTGGTTTTCCCCAAGGGGGTTTTATCCAGGGTCATGTTGACCAAAAATACCTGTGTCAAATTTATGCATGCTTAGAAGTGTAGATCAACATTTTAAAGTTAAAATATATAGATGTAGTGTTATGTGTTTTAAGTTATATTGCATGTGCTAACATTGAGTAAAGAAAACACTTGCAAGGGCACCTTAAAAGAGCACTTAACAATCAAAATATTGAGCAGAAAGTTGGGTGACTGTTTGTTGTCCTAAAACAACAAGAGAAGATAACCACACAGTTGAAACTTAGAGCCATACTAAGGTCAAAGACATACGTTAGGTGGCAACCTCATAGGACCTCAGAAAATCTACATGGTATCAGAGCCAAAGGTGGCTTAGACTTGCTGATTTTGGAGCACTTTTGTGGGCAGTTTTGTGAGTTTTTATATCAGATTTGTTGGATGTTTTGGACAAAAATTTTTCAGTCCAAAACAATGGGTAAAATTAATATTTGAAGGCACCTCACATTCAGTGCCAGTTGGACAGCTCAGGGCATATTTTGGACAACTAGTTGACAGTGTTTGTGGACAGTTGTGGGCACATTTGTAGGGATGATTTTTTTGACACTTGTGGAAAGCCTCTTTTCACACCTGCATGGACAGGAGTGAGGATGTAGAGTACAACCTCTTTTCACACCTACTGATTATGAGTGAGGTCATGGTTTTCCTTGCCTCTTTTCACACCTGTGTTGACAGGAGTGAGGCAACGTTCCTTTGCACTTGGAGCATCAGAGTGAGCACAATGTGACATACATGTCAATATCTAATATGTGTGTGGAGGATAGGATATCCGAGGCTAGAAATTGGCCACCTTGGAAGGCGAGGATGGTCTTTTTCTTAGAGGACCTCGAGCTATGGGAAATAGTCGAGGCAACTGTTCCTCCCATTCCTGTCATTGATCCCATCTTGGTGGGAGAGTTCAGGATGAGGAACAACAAGACAAATATGATCATTTGTGATGCTATGAGAGATCACATTATTCCCCACTTGACTGGGAAGAATTGTGCATACGAGATGTGGGCATCTCTATGCAAGTTGTATGAGAGCTCTAATGAGAACCAAAAGTTGGTTCTTAATGATTGACTAAGGAGAATTCACATGCTCGAGGATGAGTCGGTTACTTCATTCCTTGGTAGATACACCTAGATCAAAGATGATATTGGAGCCTTCAGAGTGGTGGTGAACCCTAAGTCTTTGGTGAGGAAAACTATGAATATCTTCACCAAGCCTTGGGGTCTGTTATCCCCCACTTTTAGGTATAACTAAGAGATCATGTCTCGAGGCCCACAGGTCCTAGACATGGAATACCGAGATCCAGATCGACTTGAGCATGGCCCTGGAGGGACCATATTTTTTCCCATTCAACGCCTCCAGTTTTTCAACAACAACACCATCCATCACCTTCGACTTGGTCCTGTATCATAGATGGTTCTTTCTCCATGAGGTAATGAGTCCGAGTATCATGGTATGCGCCACTCTAATCCTCAAAACCTTTGAATATGTGCATTTAATTCCTTTTGTTTCGAACAAATGCTTGGATCTTATACTTGTCCACTTGACCATGTCTGGGGGGAATGACATGATGCCCTAATAATCCTGTTCCCATAGGTTTTGGTTTGCCACTGGTGGGATTTCTGAAAAGTCATTGTCTTCTCCCATCATATTACCACCTTTTCATCTTGCTTCCCGCTCATCCATCCCATTACATTTGTCCGAGCATTGGGTTGGAAAATCATTTAAGGGTTGCACCTTGCCTTATGGGAAGAAGGGGCTAAAGGCCCAGAAGGTAAAATCAAGCCAGAAAAAGATAAAATCCTAAAAATAAAACCTCGAGATGCTTCCCCTAGGGATCCCTAAGAAAGCAACAAAAGGATTCTCAACAAGAAATAAGAGGGACCCATAAAAAATGATAAAACAAGACCTAGTCAGAGGATGGGGGGTCTCATCATGAGCCAACCTATTAGGTCCATGGGTACCTAACAGTATGACACTACTAGCAACTGGTTACCATGCCAGGGTAGTGGCTCTTGGTTGCATGGCCAAGAAAAAAGGGGTCTCATCACGAGCCGACCTTATCATATTCATGAAAGTGGTTGTGGGTAAAATTTCTACCACTTGTCACCACACCAGGGCACTGCCCCCTAATTAGTCTCTTGAAAGAAAAAATCAATAAAGAAATAAGAATAAAATGGCATGAATGGGCTTGGAAACATTTGCATCTAGGACAGGTGAAACTCGCCTTCTACAAAGGCACCTACAGGTAAGCCTTGCATTTCCCTTCTTTCACTGCACCCCTTGTCAGGACATCCCTTATCCACCTCACCCATTTACATGACTTGGATTTAATCTCTTCCAAAAACATCCCTTTTCCAGTGGACACTAGCTCAATAGGACACCCTGTCACCTCCTCCAAACTTGTATTGCATATTTGTATAATATCTTTGAGCACTTGACTGGGGTAAAAGGGGTTTCATGCACATGTTTAATAATATTGATGATGAGATGTGATTGACATTGCTAAGATCCCTATGACTTATGAGCCCATGGAGGGCGTAGCAGTTGATGTGCAGGATCATGCACATCAACTAACCCTAGCCTAGAATAACCTTACTAACCCTATTGCTGCCATCACCTTATTGTGCTATAAACACCTTTGTGCAACATTCCTTTTACCTTTAAAATCAATTGAATGATTGGTCAAGGCATTGTTTCTAAAGTGTTGATATTGTTACATTGAATGCCAAAGTTTCTTAAGCATTTATTGCGAAGTTATATTGTAATCATTTCTATTGTGTAAACATTGATTTACTTCATCAATATTATTGCTCAATTGCTTATTATCAAAAAATCATTGATTATATGAATTACTAACCAACAAGTAAGCTTACACATGCATAGTTTCTTTGTTTCTTTGTCTCAGGAAGGTACACTTCTGGTCACTCTTATCTTTATTGGCTATTAAGTTGGAATTTCTGGTTGGTGGTGACTTGTGAGGGAGGAATATTTACTTATCCATAAGCCTTTTTCCTTCTCAAAAACCCCAGGTCACTGGGGACATCTCTCCTCGACCTTACCTCCCTAAACAGAAATAACCTTCCCATTGAGGTGACAGTGGTGGGATTGGTTCAGTTACGCCAGTTTGACCTCCTTTCATCCATCTATTATCTTGACTACAAACTGTGCGATAACATAATGGCACTGTTTTCAGGGAACACTGAGTAAATTCTCCTCAAGATGACACTTTTCGGTAAGCCTTGCCTCTAGATTCTCTATCTTACAAGCTTACCTGACGACTCCACTTAGGGTGTTTTCCCTTATCTTTTGATAGTTTCAAGAAAATTATCTGGCGACTCCACTAATGACGAAGCCAACTATGACTTCACAATGGGATCCAAGAAACTACAAGCCTTTAGACATGAGTAAAATTCTGGGATACCCTAGACAAATGCCCCTGAAGTATGAAAAGTGGCTCCCTAGATTAACTAGCATTGATGGAGAAAGACTCAACTATAACATGAGCAATTTTTGGGCTTTCTTTTAGCTCCACCCTGTCAGTGACGATGCTGAAGACTTGGTAATGAAACTCTTCTCTACCACTCTGCATGGAAATGCTAGAATATGGTATGATAATCTTCCAGCTGCTAGCATCACATCTATGGAACAATTAGAAGAAACCTTTCTCATGAGTTGGGGCATGAAATTGGAAGATATCCAATTGTTACTTAAAGGACTTGAATACTTAAGAAAAATGGAGGATGAGACTGTTAGGGATTTTGGGGTTAGGTTTCAAATGTTGCTATACCAGATTCCTAAAATCCATTGTCCCGAAGACAAGTACCTCGTGTATCTCTATACCAATGAACTTATAGGAAATTTGAGCTTCCTCCTAAATAAAAAGGGTCCAAAAGAACTCGTGAAAGATCACAACATGGCCATGCGAATCAAGGTAAATCTCTCCTTGTCCAAAGGTAAACACTTTTCCTCTCTATGGAACAAAATCAATGAAGATACCTCAGACACTCTCAGTTTGAAAAAACTACTTTCCCTTGAAGCCTTTACTGTTGATTCACAAGAGAGAAGGGAAAAAGTTTTTAACCAACATAATGAAGACATGGTTGAGGAGATAGAACCTAATAAAATTGATGAAGTATCAACCTATGCTCCTCCCTTTGATAAATCCATAAACAAACCTTTCTTCCATGCACAACAACAAGATGATGAGGTTAGTTTCTTTCCTTTTCAGGATGTTGATGATACCTTGTTCCATGATTCAGAGAGTGAATGAGGAATGTAATCCTTGAAAGAAGTAGATCTTCCATGCTGTACAATTAAAGATGAAGAGGTAGTTTATGAGGATGAAACAATAACGCATGTTGAAAACAACCAATTCCTCAAAGATCCTGCACAAGAAGAAACAATAAGTTACCCTCCTCCCCAAGATTTTGATGATGCTCTACTTTATGATAGGGGAGATAAGGAGGAGATAAATGAGTCCTTGAAAACTTCAAATCCTACATGTTATGATACATATAGTGACATGGTTGATAATATTGATGAGTTCATACATGTTGGGAGACGTAGGTGGTGTTAGAATATAAAAGATTGTGCTCGTTTTACCATTGACGATAGCCTCGTCACTCAACCACTGGTCGAAGCCACCCTCCGAGCACCTTGACCTTGACCGAGAAGAGAATCCTAGTAGCAATCCAATAGCCAAGAGAGGCTAATGCACCAAGCAAGAAATAGAAACTAAGATGAATAGATGATCCCACCAAGAATCTAGTGCACCACTTTCCCAGCTCTCCCAGAAACTTGCACACCAAAACTGCAACTGGCTGCAATTGCCTGCGCAGATTTGGCTCTCTCTGCAACTGCTGAGATGATGAATAATGAGAACTGGCACCCTGTATTTATAGTGAACTGGGCAGGCTAATTGGGGCCGACTTCTCCTTCTGGGTATCAATGCATTCATTTTAAATGTATTTATCCAGCCGACAACTTGTCTAGGGTTTCCTTTAATTATTTTCTTCCTTCCAGAGGATTCTAGTCTCATCATAGGTCACAATAGAGGTTCATACCTCCCAAAGATACCATAATATTAACACTCCCTCCTAGCTAGGGAGGTATGGTCTTGAGCACAACAGACCCTTCAACTGGTAGCACTACGAGCACCGTCATTATTATCCAACTAGATAATCTCCTATGACAAATGGTACAATATCAATTAATAGAACACACATGTGTCTATTCAGGTAGTACGCAACTACTCAATCCATGAAACATAATCACAAATATTGGAACAAATCCACCACAATAGTATATCTACTGTCATATATTCTTCATAACAAACATCTGATAACAACCTGCATAGAAACAATGTTATGATAAAAATTGAATCATCTAGGCCAATCTTTCACTCAGGTCTATGAGATCTGAAAGAATATCTGGCCTCAGTATAGAATATCAACAATGGGCTATCTTCCCCATTCTTCTCAAACAAGGAAGAAGGATTATTTCTAATTTTTGAGCCTGGACCATTTCTCACCCTGGGCCATTCTTCCTACACTAATTAAAGTGCACCCTGGACAAAATGTATAAACCCTAAGAAATGTTTGGACCATTCCTCACCCTGGGCCATTCCTCCTACACTAATTAAAGTGAAACCTGGAGAGAATGTATAAACCCTAAGGAATGACTGTCCCTGATTGCTGAGCCTGAACTATTCCCCACCCTGGGCCATTCCTCCGACACTAAACAAAGTGTAACTTGGAGAGAATGAGTCTGCCCTAAGGAATAACTGTCCAGACCATTCCCCACCCTGGGCCATTCCTCCGAAACTAAACAAAGTGTAACTTAGAGAGAGTGAGTTTTCCCTAAGGAATGTCTGTCCCACATCAACCTCCAAAACATACCATTCTTTGAAACTGCTCACAACTATGAACTTCGAAAGAATGACTGCCCGACGAGGTGGACCATTCTACTTGACCACTACTCAGAGTGACTGCCAAGAAGAATGACTATCCTAGACCACTCCCCATGTTAACCATAATGGGAAGTCACTGTTTATGATACATCAACAATCAGTCTGCCTCCCATGTTAACTACAATGGGAAGTCACTGTCCATCAGAAATCTCAATCCACTTTCCGAACATGAAAACATCTGTCCAATCTGGAATAATTTTCAATTATAAAAATAAATAATGTTTTCAGTGCTCCCTCCTAACCGGAGAGTTGTTTAAATCACAAAAATAAATGCTCTTCAAGAATATTTTTTCCGTACCTTCTCTAGCTTGGAGAATCTTCCCTTTCAGCTAAGGGAGTTATTTCCATGATCCCCATCTTCTCTCGGAAATATGCAAACTTGATTCTGAATAGAGGTTTTGTCAGGATATCTGTTGTCTGCTCATCAGTAGGGATATACTTGATCTTTACCTCTCCTTCTTGGACTTTATCTCGAATAAAGTAGTATTTGATCTCAATGTGCTTCGACCTTTCATGAAACATTGGATGTTCAAATAATCTTATGCAACTTTGATTATCACAATATATTATGGTCGATTCTGGAGTCTGATCAAATAAATCAGAGATTAACTTCCTTAGCCATACTGCTTCTGTGCATGCTTCACAAGCTGCCATATACTCTTCTTCTGCTGTACTGAGTGTGACAGACTTCTGTTTCCTATTGCCCCAAGATATCATAGTGGAGCCCAGGTTGAAACACATACCTGAAGTACTCTTTCTTCCTTCTGCACTTCCTGCCCAATCAGAGTCTGTGAATCCATGACGTTGGATATCACTGGATGCGGTATATCTTAGGCCATAATTTATTGTCCCACAAATATATCTTAAGACATGCTTTGCATCTATCCAATGCTCTTGTCTAGGTTCCACCTAGAAGTGACTTAATGTATTTACAACAAAGCAAATATTTGGTTGAGTATTTACCAAATACATCAATGATCCAATTAGCTGTCGATATAGAGATGGATCAACTGGATCAGAATCTGGGACTTTCATTTTTCTTATATCCGCATTCATAGGAGTGTCCATGGACTTACATTCCATCATTCCAAACTTTTGAAGGATCTTTATTGCGTACTTTCCTTGTCCATGGAATACTTCACCATGCTTCTGCCATACTTCTAGTCCCAAGTAATAATGCATGAGACCTAGATCTTTCATATCAAATTCAGAAGCTAATTCATTCTTGCACTAGATGATCAGATATTCTTCACCTGTTATGAATAGATCATCAACATATAATAGTAGAATCACAGGTGCGTTATCCACGACTTTGTAATAATGGTTTGGATCTACATGACTCTTGGAGAAACCAAGTCTTGTTAGATAGCTTTCCATTCTGGCATACCAAACCCTTGGAGCTTGCTTGAGTCCATATAGAGCTTTCTTCAATATGCAAATGTGAGTGTCTCTGGAATGTACCTCGAATCCTTGAGGTTGTTTAATATACACTTCTTCTTCAATAGCTCCATTGAGAAAGGCTATCTTAACATCCATTTGGTGTAGATTCCATCCCATGGAAGTGGCATGAGATATGATTGCTCTGATGGAGGTATACCTTGACACTGGAGCAAAGGTTTCATCATAATCTTCTCCCTCCTTCTGGGAGAACCCTCTGGCCATGAATCTTGCCTTGTATTTATCCACACTTCCGTCTACTGCATGTTTGATCTTGTATACCCATTTTGAGGTTACCACTGATTTTTCTTTAGGTCTGGGTTCAATTTCCCATACTTGATTTTTCATAATGGAATGATGTTCTTCTGCCATAGATTCTTTCCATTGTCCCTTTTGGACTACTTCTTTGAATGTAGTAGGTTCTTCATCTAGAATCTTTGTCATGTATGCTGCATAACTTGAGAATCTTTTCGGTCTTTTACTCTTCCTGGATGTTCCTTCTGGAACCTTGATTGTTTCTGCGTCTTGTAATGTGGCTTCAAGCCAAGCTGGTCGTTTCTTATTCTTTGGTATGATATCTAGATCAATGTTCTCACATGGCTCCATAGGATGATCGGGTTGATCCTTTTTGTTATTTTCACTTTCTGTGTTTTCTTCATTTGGTTCTTCAATTTCTTCTTCTTCTATAGTTTCTTCAATAGATTTTCTAAAGGCCATCCTTTCATTGAACGTTACATCTCTGCTTACTTGTATTTTGTGCTATTATGGAATATATATTCTATAGGCTTTGGATGAATCACTATATCCCACAAATATCCCCTTCTTTCCTGAGGGTTCTAGTTTATTCCTTTTATCTTTGGGAATATGAGAGTAAACTGGACATCCAAATATTCTTAGATTTTCTACGTTAGGTTTCTTACCTGAGAATGCTTATTCTAGTGTCATGTCCTTCAATATACAATGAGGGCTTATGTTCTGTACATATATTGCCATCATTTCTACTTCTCCCCATAGGAACATGGATAGATCTTGATCATTCAATAAATCTTTTACCGAGTCTTCGATAGATCTGTTCTTTCTTTCTGCTACACCGTTTTGTTGAGGATTATGAGGAATAGTCAGCTCCCTCCTAATCCCTATTGATTTGCAGAATGCAACGAACTCCTTTGAGGTGTATTCTCCTCCATTATCTGTTCTTAATGTCTTGATCTTCTTGTTTGTAAGGTTTTCTATTTCTGCCTTGAATTCTTGGAACTTGCTGAATACTTCATCTTTTGATTTCAGTAGGTACAACCACATCTTTCTTGAATATTCATCTATAAAGGTTACGCAGTAAAGAGATCCTCCTAGAGATCTGAATGGCATTGGCCCACAAACATTTGAGTGTATTAGATCTAGGGTTTCCTTAGATCTGTTGTTGCTGCTTGGGAATGGTTTCTTGATATTCTTCCCAAGGGCACATCCTTTGAAAATTCCTTTGTGTGTGGATTTCAATTCTGGTATTCCTTCAACCATTTTTCTGAGGAAAGGTAATGCTTGATAATTGATATGAGCGTACCTTCTATGCCAAAGTTCATTAGGTTTGACTTCGTCATGTACTAGAGCTTCTTCATTTCATTCTAGTAGGCTATATAGATTTCCTTCACGTCTTCCAATAACCCTAGCATCTTCTATACTGGAATTCTTATGCCATGATAACACCTTTCCATCCATGAAGGCTATTCTGTTCCCTTTGTCTTCTAAACATGATATTGATACGAGATTCTTTTCTAAACCAGGTACATATAAAAAATTTCTTAAGTGAACATGATTACCTGATTCCAACTTGATGGAGGCTTGTCCAAATCCTTCGACGTGGTAAGTGCTTTTGTCTCCAAGATCCACTTTGTACGATGCATTTCTCTCATTTAGATTTGAGAGTCTATCTTGATCTCCCGTCATGTGCCTGGAAGATCCACTGTCGATTATCCACATATCGTCTTCAATTGTCCTGATAAGTACTGAGTAGTGTAAGAGAATGATTGTTTCACATATGTCTTTGGTTGATTGGTAACTGGTCATGCCTTGATCCAAAAATTCAACTTCGTCATTTCTGTCTTCTGAGAGAGTCAAGAGATGCAATTAGTTAGGGAACATCTAAATATCTTCTCTTTGAGCGAGATTCTCCATCACAAGGTGCCGGATATGAGAATTAGGGTTTCTGCAATTGCTTCTGCTAGTAACCCTAGCTGTAGTGCTTTGGATGCTGCTCTTGCTAGTAACCCTAGAGATAGTTCCTTAACAAGCTCAATGTCTAGCAACTATGTTTCCTTCTAGCATGTTAGGCTGACTGAAGGGGTGTGGGCCCATAACCTATTAGAATATAGAAGATTGTGCTCGTTTTACCATTGACGATACCCTCGTCACCCAACCATTGGCCGAAGCCACCCTCCGAGCACCTTGACCTTGATCGAGAAGAGAGTCTTGGTAGAAATCCAATAGCCAAGAGAGGCTAATGCACCAAGCAAGAAATAGAAACTAAGCTGAACAGATGATCCCACCCAGAAGCTAGCGCACCACTTTCACAGCTCTCCTAGAAACTTGCGCACCAAAACTGCAACTGCCTGCGCAAATTTGGCTCTCTCTGCAACTACTGAGATGATGATTAATGAGAACTGGCACCCTTTATTTATAGTGAACCAGGCAGGCTAACTGGGGATGACTTCTCCTTCCGGGTATCAATAAATTCATTTTAAATGTATTTATCTAGTTGAAAATTTTTCTAGGGTTTCCTTTAATTCTTTGCTTCCTTCCGGAGGATTCTAGTCTCGCCATAGGTCACAATAGAGGTTCATACCTCCCGAAGCTACCATAATATTAACAGGTGGGATGTAATTGGTTATGATTTGGATCCCATCTATGACATTGAAAGACATTTCCAAGTGTTTCCTTTACAATTATCACAACAGGTTACTCTTGACCACTGGCAACAAGGAGATGGGATTTTTACCCATACTTTTCAAACACTCAAGGAATACCTAGTACCTTGTTTTCATGATGAATTTCAGTATTCCCTTGAGGGTTCTGATGAGTACTCCTATGAGCACTTGGATTATTTCCATGAAGATGATTATCAACCACCATTGTGCTTAGGTCTTCATAGGAGTAAGGACCTTATTTTCTTAAAGAAGGATCCTTGCCACTACTCTCCCCAACCACCTTCGATTACTTTACTTTGTTGTGTCTCTAGAGGTGTAGTTGGGAAGTATGTCTTTGATTTTGAGTTTCCTCTAGGGAAAACCCTAGAGTCCAAGGGTTGGTTGAATACTACAAGTTTGAGTCTGTTATCTCAGTTTTCGAATTTCCCTTGAAAGTTTTCCAGTCTTATATTATATCCTTGTCGATCCCTCCCAAGGATTTGGATTTTGGGAATGTCCTAGGTAGCCAACTTGCAGACCTCTTGAGTCAGTTTTTTGAACCTTTGACTTTTCATGATCCCTTCCTAAAGTGGATTGATCTCTTTCCTCAGAGATTGACTTGGCATGATTTTATCCCTCCCACCCGCCGTCACGAGTTAGAATTTATGGTTTCCGATGATATGATACACTTTCTAACCGATGTTATTTTTGTTCTTAAGTCATCATTTTCTCCCGTCATATTAACACCTTTTCATCTTGCTTCCCGCTCATCCATCCCATTAAATTTTTCTAGGCATTAGGTTGGCCAATAATTTAAGTGTTTCACCTTGCCTTGTGGGAAGAAGGGGCTAAAGGCCTAGAAGGTAAAATCAAGCTGGAAAAATATAAAAGCCTAAAAATAAAACCTCAATATGCTTCGCCTAGGGATCCTCGAGAAAGAAAAAAAAGGCTTCTTAGAAAGAAACAAGAGGGACCCATAAAAAATAATAAAACAAGACCTAGTCGGAGGATGGGGGGTCTCATCACGATCCAACCTATTAGGTCCATGGGTACCTAATGGTATGAAACTACTAGCAACTGGTTACCACACCAGGGTAGTGTCTCTTGGTTGCATGGCCAAGAAAAAGGGGCTCTCATCACGAGCAAACCTTCTCATATCCGTGAAAGTGCTTGTGGGTAACATTGCTACCACTGGTCACCATGCCAGGGCAGTGTCCCCTAATTAGTCTCTTGAAAGAAAAAATCAATAAAGAAATAATAATAAAATGACATGAATGGGCTTGCAAACATTTGCATCTAGGACATGTGAACCTCGCCTTGTACAAAGGCACCCACAGGTAAGCCTTGCATTTCCCTTCTTTCACTTCACCCCTTGTCATGACATCCCTTATCCACTTCACCCATTTACATGACTTTGATTTAATCTCTTCCGAAAACATCCCTTTTCCAGTGGACACTAGCTCAATAAGACGCCCTGTCACCTGCTCAAAACTTGTATTGTAGATTTGTATAATGTCTTTGAGCACTTGACTCGTGTAAAAGAGGTTTCATGCACATGTTTAATAATATTGATGATGAGATGTGATTGACATTGCTATGATCCCTGTGACTTATGAGCCCATGGAGGGCGTATATGTTGATGTGCATGATCATGCCCGATGGACAAGTACCACATAGGATAGGTACACATGGGGAGATGATTAGTTCAAAACTCCATGGGGCTGAAGAGCCCACCAGATGGATGCTGAGACCCCAGAAGGGGTAAGAGACATGACAAAGGGGTTTACACCGGAGAAGAGGAGGATGTCCCATAAAGGCACCCTGACAGAGCCTTACCTAGGGGGGTTGTGGCCTATTCATTGAAACGTTGGCCTTGGAAGGCCCAGGATTTCACCCAAGATGCTCATGACATCATACAACTTCATGGACATTTTGGGAGATAGTTTGACACATGTGGCAGGTTGGAGAAGCCCAAGGAGGGCTAACGTTTTGCTCCATGAGGATGCATTTTCCCTAGAAAGGGATAACGTCACCCTAGAAGGGGCACAACGTCTTGATTTTTCCTGATCAGGGTTTAAATTTATGACATTTAATGTAAAACAATATTATTTGGTATTTTGGCCTTGTCGACCTTTTAATGACCTAAAATTTAATTAAGGTCATTGCTACTGTATAAATTGAGGGTTTTTACTCTCATATTTTGATCATATTTCACTCACTCATTAGTGAGGTCTGAAATTTGTGCCCTATCTTAGGGTTTTGGATGAAATTGTGAGGCACACTTGTTGAAGGAAGACATTTTTGGACTATTTTCCCATTTCTTCTTGGTGGAAGGTTTACAACTAGGGTTTTTCTACTTGAATGCATGGTTTATGTAAGTGAATTTATGCAACACTTCTTGATTGAATGGTTATAGTTTTGTTTACTTTCATTTGTTATTATAATTTGTTGAATCAAACCCTAGGTGAAAAGCATTAGTTAATGTCCTTGTCTCATGTCCCTACCAAGTTAAGAGCTATTTTGATTTTGCTGAAGTAAGATAGAGCCTTGCGATAGCAACACTCTATCTCTACTCTACTAAGCTAGCCGTTTTTCTCTTGTTATTGATCTAAGAAGGAGGAAGATGCATCAAAGCCTAGGGTTTCTACATCTTGATGAGACATTTTCCCCTAGGGTTTGTTTGATGAAGCCTTTCCTTAGAAACACTTCACCTTCTAACTCTCTCGTCTTTAGCCCTATAAATCCTTGCTTAAGCTAGCCAATTTCATCTTGCCAATAAGCTAAAGAAGGAGGAGAAATAACTAAGGCCTAGAGTTTCTACACCTTAGTGAGACTCTCTCCCCTAGGGTTTCATTGTTGAGGCCTTTCTATAGCAACACCTCAACATCCAACCATCTTGTCTTTAGTCTTTTCATTATCATTTAGTCCTTCAACCTTTGCGGCCTTCTTTTGACTCCATTAGCCCTAGTAGCGCACTGGTCTAGGTACTCTTGTATTGAGTAACTTGATCACAAACAAACTTCTAAAACTTTGAACAAACTATGTCTCTTACTAACCCTAGCCTAGACTAACCTTACTAACCCTATTGCTGTCGACACCTTCTTGTGCTATAAACACCTTTGTGCAACATTCATTTTACCTTTAAAAATGATTGAATGATTGGTTAAGGCATTCTTTCTAAAGTGTTGATATTGTTACATTGAATGCCAAAGTTTCTTAAGCATTTATTGCGAAGTGATATTGTAATCATTGATATTGTGTAAAAATTGATTTACTTCGTCAATATTATTGCTCAATTGCTTATTATCAGAAAATCATTGATTATATGAAGTACTAACCAACAAGTAAGCTTGCACATGTATAATTTTTTTGTTGCTTTGTCTTGGGCAGGTACACTTCTGGTTACTCTTATGTTTATTGTCTATTAAGCCAGACTTTCTGATCAGTGGCGACATGTGAGGGGGGAATATTTACCTATCCATAAGCCTTTTTCCTTCTCAAAAACCCCAGGTCACCAAGGATGTCTCCCCTAGGCCTTACCTCCCTAAACAGAAAGAACCTTCCCATTGAGGTGACATTGGTGGGATTGGATTTTTTTATGCCAGTTTAACCTCCTTTCATCCATCTATTATCTTGACTACAAACTGTGCGATAACAGAGTCCATTTGTACGTGGCATTGTTTCCAGGGAGGTTATGCCTACATGGGAGAGGATGTGGGATGAATTCGTCCAGGAGGATATTAGGCTTGCAGTCGGGGCTTCTGGATAACATCAATAGCAGTAGTCAGCTCCAGGTGTTGAAGACCTTTCTCTTTGGACAAAGGGAAAGAAGGAGACCGACCGTGGAGGTCGAAAGGGTCCCAAGTTTGGGGCCCCACCAGAGGGAGGAGAGAGAAACAATAGCACTGGGCAGAAGAGAGACATGAGCACAGTGAGATTTTTTGCTTGTGGAGAGATGGGTCATTATGTAGGACATTGTCCCAAGAAGAAGAAGCAGTAGGATGTGTCAGCGGAGATAATAGAGGAGATAGAGTTCAGTGATTAGTTTGCGAGAGAGTGTGCATTTGTGACTACCTTGTCTACTATTACACCATCCAACACTAGATGGGGAGACAGATTTGATGAGGACCGACTGACTCACAACAATGATTCAGAGGGAGATGAGACTGAGTGTCCCTGGACATCTTCAGAGTGGGTGACTGGTCCACTCAATATAGCTACAGTTTCAGAGAATCCAAGTAGATAGAGAGTTGGTGCTATAGCTTTAGTGCATCAAAGGTTGATGAGGAGGAGCAACAGGGCACCACAAAGGCTTGAGCCTCACATAGCCTCTAAGACGGGCATATCAAGTTTTGGATCCACTTCGGGTGGATGTTACTTGGCGAGGGTCCAAGTTGATGACTCTTTGTGAGATACCAAGAGGGGGAGACTCTTGGTAAGAGGAAAAGAGTAGGTGGAAATCCTTGGTGGGAGACCAAGGTGGAGATATTTGGTGTGATGCCGAGATCTAGGTGATATTGGATAGATGGAGTGTCAGTTCCATTTATAGATCACACAGATTGAGAAGATCTATGACATAGTCCACTTTCAGTGATCAGGGTAAAACCATACTCACCGAGCATATGCTAGGAAGCAACCATGTCCTCTGCAGGGACGCGATTGGTGGTGACAAGCAATTTCCTCAGTAAGAGGGAGTGTTGGGATTTGGGTACCTTGGAAAGTGGTCCCCATGTGATTATGAGTCTCTAAGCCCAAAGGGGGAAGATTATTAGCCTTGTAATTTAATTTATAATTCTAATTTCACTTTGACTTAGGAGATTTAAGTCAAAAGTGAAATATGTCACTTAAGTCATAAAGTGACAATTAATTCACAATGTGGGTGAATTAATAGACATAAAGAAACTAAGGAAAGTGTGTTTCCTTAGTGAGATTTTTGGATGAGATCTCACCTATTGATTAGACTTGGCTATATTGGATATAGGCCATTGATCTATTAGGGCTTGGACAAAAGAGGCTAAAGTGAGGGTTTAATGCATTTTGAGATTCATTCTTCACTTGTGAGTTTTGGAGAAGAGGAGGGGCACATTTCTCAAGGAGAGGAGAGAACACTTGCATGAGATATTGAGGAGGAAGATCTTGTTGGGTTGAGATTGCATGGAGCGGTTATCCATGGAGGCTTAACATTCATTTCCTTGGAGGGTTCATGCTACATAGAGATGAGTGTATTTTCTAGAGGATGGCACACATTCCAAGCAGGAGGAGGCTTCATTCACTGTTTTGTTCACTTGAGGAGGAGTGGGAGGAGCATGAGGATGAGGTCAATTTCATTGGGAGAGGAGAGATAGGGAACATGATTCCATGGAGAGAGACATCCATATTAGGTCTCTGTTATTTGATGGTGATCACATTTGCTAGGAGGAGGGCGCACCAGTGGAGTGGATGCACAACTACCTGGTAGGAGTTTCACTTGGAGGAATCCAGTTCTGACAGTTTCAGTGGAGAGGCAGCACATAAGAGCACATTCCTATGGATGGATTTATTCATTGGGTCAAAGAGGAAGGAGAGCGCTTCACTTCAGTGTAGAGAGCAACAAAGGGAGAGGGTGCACCTGAGTTTGGGCACATCTTTCTCTGGATCTTGTGGCAAGGTTTGTGAGGAAATTGCTATGTATACAGGTTCCTTTGTATTGTATTACTTGTTATATATTATCCTTTGATCATCATTATATAAACATATATCCTGAACTGGTTTTCTCCGGGGGGTTTTTATCCAGAGTCATGTTGACCAAAAATACCAATGTCAAATTTATGCATGCTTAGAAGTGTAGATCAACATTTTAAAGTTAGAATATATAGAGGTAGTTTTATGTGCTAACATTGAGTAAAGAAAACACTTGCAAGGGCACCTTAAAAGAGCACTTAACCATCAAAATATTGAGTAGAAAGTTGGGTGACTGTTTTCTGTCCTAAAACAATAAGAGAAGATAACCACATAGTTGAAACTTAGAGCCATACTAAGGTCAAATATAGACCTTAGGTGGCAGGCTCATAGGACCTCAGAAAATCTACAGTGTATACATGCTTACACCCTTTCGTTCATCAAGATGTGGTCTTAGTGGTAAGTTGGAGCACTATGACCAATTTTCTATCCCCAACAGACGTGTTCTCCTAGAATAGTTTAGGGCTAGGTACATGTCCTAGATGATTTTGAAATAAAATAAAGTTCTTCACTTGTGGCACTATAAACAAAAGGTATCCCCTCAAAAGGATAAAATTTTCCAGACATGCATACCATCATGCATATGTGGGTGTGTATGCATACAAATCAATAAAAAAAAAACAGTTGAAAACAAGCTCAATATGACCAATCACGAACTGAATGTTATGTTGAATTTTCCTTTTGTGACAATAACAAAACCTCTGTTGCTATGAGATCACTTTTAACACCATTCCAAAATTTTTAGAAATTATATAATTATCTCTAGTTGAGATAAAACCTGATGATTTTGGATTAGAAATTATATGATTATCTTATAGTTGAGATAAAACCAGATGATCGAAGGTGTTTCCTTCAATATAATCAGATTTATTTTGTATACCAAATCCTCGCCATGAAAAGGTGAAGTCTGGCTGGCATTTTCTCTGAGAGTAGGTAGCCAACCTTTCCAGTTTTGTGAAAGTGAAGATTATGAGTTGTAAATTGGAGACTTAAAGAGCTACTTCATGAAGGAAATTCTACTTTCTGTAGATGTGTTGAAGGCTTATCTAGATTGTTTTGGTACCCTACATTGATATTTCCTCTATCAACTCTTGTACCATCATTTCTATTGCAGTCATCAAAATATCTGCTATTTAATTTTATCTCTCTATTCTTGGAACCATAAACCTTTCCAATGTCATATACCAATGCTTTTCCAAACCAATTTCCTAGAATTTTTCCTTTAAAACTCTTTTGTGTCCTGGATGTTTGGTCTTGCATGCCATTAGACTACCCCTGTTGGTAGGTTCATTTTACTCTTTCCCCTTTGCAAAAAAGGTTGTGATTCTTTAACAATACGGTCTTTTGAGTTGAATATAGGAAGTGAATTTGATGATTTCCCAATAGTCTCTACCTGTTCATCTATTTTATCCCAATCTGTATCCGTCAGCTCACTCAATTGGCAATGAAGATTTAGTTTTGGAAGTGTTTGTGAATTTTGGTTAAGCATAATATATCCAATTTTTTCCATCAGTTGAAAGACGATGGTGCAATTTTAAAATGTTTGGAATTGTGAGAAAAAAGCATGAGAATTTTGTGCCCAAAATAATCTTTGTCAACTTTGATATCATTTCTTAAAATTTCTGACTGCAGTTCCATAATGTTAAGACCCTTTGGATATGAATACAAGATATTTTCAATCTTCATCGTCAGTGTTTTAGGAATTTAATGAGGCCTCCAATGTGATTATTGATTTGATACTGTTGTTGCTACACACAAAGACAAGGATATGGTCAATTTCAGTCATATAGATGAGCCATCATCTACATATGATAGTCCCGTTCATAGATGGATCGATTAGGCTTGTGGATGATGTAGACATAGACCAGAGAGATGGCTTCACCAGTAGTGTCCATTTGCATAGACATAGACCCACCTCACCACCATAGTTCCAGGTTCATCATGAGGGAATCCACAACATTAGCTGACCTCCATAAGACATTGGGTATTTCTCCATGATCCAAGTGGATATCAGTGGCCACCCACGTTTTCCAACTGGCTCAAAATAGTTTTCTGGCAATTTTGGTAATTTACTATTTTTAGCAGTTTTTAACTTCCAGGGCCATTTTGAGGGCCTAAATGAAGGTTTTTCGGGATCAATCTTCTCAATGATTGTTAAAGTATTTGATTGAGCTATCGTGCGCCTCAAACAAAGATCGTATGACAAAGTTATGCCCTCAATAAGTTGATACACCAAACTACCCAAGACGGGGTCCACAAAACTGTTGGATTTTCATCTTCCAGGGTTAGGTTTTTGGATTTTATTTATGATAAAAAGTCCTTTGGAGCCTCATTATAAGATCATCTTCTTGTGAATGTGAGTAGCAGACACATCTCTTCTTAGAGATAAACTTCCACCATTCTAGTGAGTCTTTCACTCTGTATTTTTACAGTCTTTGTACATTTTCTCTCATTAATAGAAAATTGTGTATTACTATATATCTATGTTTATGGTATCATCTCTGATAAATTTCTGTTATATTATTAGATATCCGAGATATCTCTATACATTTCTTTATTATATCTCTGCTCTCATTTTGTGCCAAAAATAATTCGGATCAGTGGTATTAGAGCAGGTTGCTCTTGATCATTTTTCAGTGCAAGTCCCTGACGAGGTCCGAGTATAGAAAGTTGGGTCTCGATCTTGCCTCTCTTGAGGACAATCGCTCTCACATGCCAAAGAAACCATCCATTCTGGAAGAAAATAAAAATGACATAGGAGAGGATTCTATTAATCTGTTGCTTGAGAAAGCTCTCACGCGACAGAGGGACGAAATGAGGGAGAATTTTGCCTACATCCTTCAACACCTGCCGATAACAACAGGCGTGTCTTCATCAAGCTGCCACTTTGGAGGAATCTCACCTTTAAAGGTACAAGTTAATTTTTATATTCCCATATTTAAAGGACACATAGATGTAGATGCCTTAGAAAAATGGTTAAATATGCTATAAGGTTATTTCTTTGTTCATAATTTATCCGACATGGAAAATATTAACTTCACACTCCTTAAGGCTCTCCCCCATGTAAAACATTGGTGGGAAACTTACTAGAGAGAATTTCGACAGAGGAGTCTGGAATATATGGGGCCGAGCCCACTTGGGATTTTTTTGTGGATGTGGTAAAGGAAAAATATTACCCTATTGGAAACTATGAGGACCAGTACATGAGATGGACCACACTGTAGAAAGAAATGGGCCAAGAATTTCCGGATTTCACCAATACCTTCCATACCTTTTGCACCAAGCTGGGTATCAAATACTCCAAATGATATTTGGTTCTGAAATACCATGGGGCTCTACACAGATACATCCAAACTGAAATTGATTTTCTAGACATCTCCTCACTCAGTTTTGCTTATCGATATGTTAAAATCAAGCATAAGTTTAAGCACCAGAAAAAATGAGAGTTTGGGTCTGCAAATATGCAACAACCAAAGTATGATAAATATGCCCCTAACAATCAACATCCCAAAAACCATTCCAAGCCACAGGAAAAGAAGGGTCACGAAAAGACATAGAAGGACACTGGAAAATGGTGTGATTTCCACAAAATCCCCTGGCACAACACCGATGAATGTCACTCAAAAAATTCATTGATGGTCGATATAAAAGACAAGGAGACGAACCATGATTCCGAATTTGATTCTAAAAATACTGGTAGAAGACAGATCATCGATGCAAACCCCACTGCTATTATCGCAACCACAACAATTCAACCTGAAGAACCAATAGATTCTGAAGAGGGGGAGCACCTTTTTCATTCACAGATGTGGGTGAAGGGGAACCCGCTACATTTTATTGTTGATAGTGAAAGACATAAGAACCTCATCTCAATAGAGGTCATTGTTATCGAAAAAATAGGTAAGTGCGGACACAAACTGATCTCCCTAGTTTTACCCCGAAACTAGAACAAAATAAGACAAAATATAAATATTTCCCTAAGTTTTTATTATCAAGCATACTAACTAACAAGAGATAAATGACATACCTTTTAAATGTCATTTATCCTTGCTAGTGTCATCCTCACTCCGTTCCAAGTCTTATGGGATGCTGAACCTATAAAAATACACAAGCCAACGAAGTGAAAGAAACAACATATACTCAACAAAACCTATGTATGTGATCAAGGAGTCATACAATAAAATAAAACCAATTTTATGGGAAATAAATATATCTCTGTATTAAAGATATGAAAAGGAGAATACAACCAAGGCCTTGATGTTGTAAGGTCCCTTCTAACAGTTCCTTACTTCCCACACACTTCTAAGATAAAAAATCTATCTTGAGAAAGCAAAGCTCAAAGCCAACAAAAATTACCCAAGCTCTCACCAAAAGCTATCCAACTCAATCCCAAGATAAATTTTCCCATGAGAAATCTTATCCTTTTATAAGATGAAAATAATAGGGCGAGGAGGTTAGGATGATCCCATGAGATCAGGGATGTGACTCAGATCCAAAATGATCGGAGGCCACCTCACCCTCAAAGCTTCTATTCTAGAACTTTTGAGAAAACACTCTTTTTCCTTCATACGAAAATCATCGCACCCTTAACACTGAGAAAATTGCGACGACGTCGTAGGACACTATGGTGGAACTTGCGATGATCCTAGATATTCACACCCTTAACACTAAGAAAGGTGCGATGATCCATTTTTCTAAGGTTTTTGACAAAGGAAAAGTATAATTCCATCTCTCTGGGAAAATGTATCTTCATTCTTCTTCAGGGATTCAAGCCATTGATCCTTCTCAAGACAAAGGATAGTTTTACATCATTGACAATCATAAGGGTGAATAAAATAATGTGTAATAGTGAGCCCCCCAAAGTATGAATTTAGAACAGAGTTATAGCTGAAATACTTTGTCGAGTGTGTGTAGAGAACAAGGAACATGTTGGTCGGAAACCTGCCAACAAATAAGGAAATACAGTACAATAATATATCATCATTGAGGTAGGCATTCCCATAATCAGAATACAAATGACTCAAAGCATAAATGACAACATGCAAATATCCATGTCAAGTAAGACAGGTCATGGCCACCAAACATACACTGTGGATCCATGCCATTATGACTCAAATCTGAACATAGCCACCAAAAATACATTGTGGATCTATGTGTTAAAGACTCAAATTTGAATATATCCACAAGACATACACTGTGGATCTATGCAACAATACAATCTGAATATACTCCAACGCAAGATGAATCTGTTAGGAAAGATCCAGGGTCTTCATCTCCACCACTCTATAGTATGAATCTAACCATGCGAATACATGTGCTGAATTTGAACATGGTAGAAACCACTTGATTATTGGTCATTAATTAATACCGTTAACAAGTGTGAGGGAAATCACCATTAATGTCAATGAATCCCAAGGTACACTAGTACAATCCAATGGGTGTGAATTAATGAGTTGAAGGTGAACACTTGACAAAATATCCCGATCAGGGGTCAATGATGAGAACCCACTGTTGAAATCGAGGAAACCTGCCATTGAGGCATGGAAGTTCCAAGGTACCAATTAGTTTCTAAATCTAATTCCTGGATAATGAGTTGGAGTTGACAGGAAAAGACTCATCACATGAGGGCATTAATGTATCCCCCATCAATGACATGAAACAAGTAACAATATTTGATGTAGATCAGAGTAACAAGTGATTCAGGACTGACTTAGGGATAACCGACGCAATAGAAGGATTAAGGATTGCATAAATGGCCGATGAAATCGAAGGATTTCTGGGTTGAACTTCTCTTTGAACATATTGACGACACGACAACTGTCTTGGAAAAAATAACTCAACAATAGGGATCACAGACCAATATGTAATATTATAAAGGAGTATGATCAAGAGACAAACAAATTTTCCAACCTAGACACAAAGCGAGTGAAAGGGTGTCGTGTTCAAAAGTGACTCTTCCATAGAATACAGATTTAGACACATTTCTTTCCCAATTTTCCCCCACTTTTTTTGGCTAGTACCTCTTTATTTTTACACAAGCTTGAGGAGGATAACATATGCTTGAATTATAAGCTCATCCTTTGGATGAGTCCCTCAGAGTATGTTTAACGAACCCTAGGAATGAGTGGTTCGGTCCCATATGGGCCTTTCGATGTTTGTTTTATGAGTCCAAAGAAAGAAAACTCAAGGGTTTTTCATGTTTAGAGAGTCTGAAAAACACTTAAAGAAAACTCCAAAATGTACTTTTTCGTAAAGTAGTCTGATGAGACCGAAAAAGAGATAATATACCGCTCAAAAAACATTTTCTTAAAATACTTTAACGAGCATGAAAAGAACATGATCGCTCAACAATATTTTCATGTTCAGAGAGTCTGAAAAGAGCTTAAAGGGAACTCTAGGGGGTTCCTTTTTTGTATAACCTTTACGAGTCTGAAAAATTGATAAAAATTTACTTGGTTACATTCTCAGGTATTTATGAACACGAGAAAGAACAAAGACTGTGCTTGGGATTGTTTTCAGTTTTACACAAGCTTAAAACAAAAAAAAAAAATATGCTTGGGAGAGATTTTATTTTTACACAAGCTTAAAACTAAACAAAACTATGCTTGGATCTGGCTTCATTTTTACACAAGCTTGAACTGGAGGAAACTATGTATGATATAGGTGGTTTAATTTTAACACAAGCTTGAACAATATAAAACTATGCTTGCGACTTCCCAACGCAGAATCCAAGGATGGTTGGTACTTAGCCCCCAGCTTAAGAAGCTAGCAACTTAATTTTAGCATGAAGTCTAGAGGCTGGAAGCAAATTCCCCCCAAGATTTGTTTCATCCAACTTCAAAGGAGAATGAAATGAAGCTTCAAATACTAGATGAAGGACTTGAATCAAACAGAGAGGGGGAAAATCTATTTCATTTTTTAACGAGCTTGACACAGGAATATGAACTATGCTTGAGAATCTAGGGTCAATCCCCATACCTCTATTTCATTTTTTAACGAGTTTGACACAAAAATCAAGAACTATGCTTGTAAGATCTGTTTCATTTTTTAACGAGGTTTCCATGGATACGCACAACTATCCTCACAACTGGTTTCATTTTTTAATGAGCTTGAAATCAGAAAACCATTCTCAAATTTGGTTTCATTTTTTAATGAGCTTGAAATCAGAATACCATGCTCAAAATTATCTTCTTGATCATGGATTGCAAGAGGAAAATGCTCTGGAAGGACATCATGTCAAGGGACAAAACTCGGTCATGGCCTCCAAGAGATCTTCACTCGATAAAAGAAACACACTCTAGAAGGAAGTCACATCGAGGGTAGCAATAGGGGTAAGGAGGTCAAGCTCTAAAGACCATATCAAAGATATAATGATGTCAACTACTTGATCCAAGTCATAAGATATTGAGCTGACAGTGAGAGGCTCATCCGAATCGGTAGCGGAAATCATGGGAGACAATGCCACATAATTGACCTGTGGCAGGGGTGATACCGTATGCATATATTAACTATTTAGGGAGGTCATTGATTTGATGGTCAATTCAGGACCAACGGATGAAAGTTGATCAATAGCCACAATTCTTCCATTGTGAGGGAAATATATCACATGAAAACGAGTGGACACGATAGCTTTCATGGCATAGACATAATATCGCCCAAGGAGTAAATTTAAATCCAAGGGATCTTGGACTACCATAACATCAATAAAGACAATTTTCCCGCCCAAAGTTAAGTTATGGAAAATCAAGGAAGGAATCCTAAAGGGTGACTGGTTCTTCTGTTAAAAGCTAACAGATTCTGTGTAATCGACACAAGGTGAGGACAACCCAAAGCTTGCCAAGAAATAGAGGACAAAATACTAATGGACACACCTTCATCTATTAGCATCTAAGGAACGTTGCGACCACAAAATTGTACTGTAATATTGAAAGGAATGTGAGAGGGAAGATGAGGTCCAATTAGCGCACCCCAATAAAAAAGGATGACCTCATTACTTGGAGTGGGTTCCATGAGAGAAGGAGGAATGCCCCCTAGCACAATAAAATATGTATCAACAAGAAAAATGTGGGCAATATCGGATTTAATCTCTAGTGGAAGAGTAGGATTGACTGATGATGAGATCAGATCGACCACTTTAGTTTCATTCTCCAAGGGGAGAATGGAGTCAATGGGTGGAAACGGATCAACCGCTTGGGTGAAACTCTCTAATGGGATAGTGGGATCGAACAAGTATTGGATCAGATTGACCACTTTGTCAATTGGTTCAACTAAGGACGTGACAAAATTGACCACCCGATCATATGAACTAATTGATGAAGTGACCAGGTTGATCATTCCATTAAATACAGGTGGGTTGAGAGTAAGCTTGCGATAAGAAACTGGAAGTTGAGGATGGGAAACATTCATGTCTTCCTGTAATTTCAAGGCTTCATCCATATGAGGGAAAATGTGAGTTTGCTGACTCCCTTTGCATAACATACATGAGAACTTGACTATACTTTTCTTCTTCCCAACGGTATCCTAACTAGTTGATGGGAGGTCATCAACATGTTGTTCAGAGGCTGACGACATGGGATGGTGAGGGTGTGTAGACCATACTTCTATAACCTTGGATAGACTAGGGAAATCCTTAAGAAGATGGATACCCTTACAAAGCCTGCAAGGGTACTTGGGATAACAGGTTGTTTGGGTGATCTTGGTATCATCAACACTCCCAACACGATTACCAGTAACTAGTGGTTTTCCAACATGTCTGGAAGTGGTTGGAAGTTTGGACCCTTGCTTATTTTTCTTCTTCTTAATCTTCCTTCTCTTCTTCTTTTTATTCAATGGGTTACTGTCTTCATAAATTTCACTCGGCAAAGAATATGAAACAGAAGAGGACGTTACAAGTGAAGAAGGCGAAGAATATCTTACTGGCGAAGAAGGTGAATGATCAACATGAGGTTGATGTTCTTGGGGGGAAGTGATTAAAACTGAAGCACTTACTGCATTCAGGATTACTGAAGTGGAAAACAACCATACTGATAATCCAATCGTGAGACCTGGAAGGCTCAAAGTAGCGATGTAAGGAGGACCAATGTTCCCGTAAGAAGGAAAAACAAAAGGTTCCCCTGGAAAAGGGGTTCCTTCATTGGTCGTTCTGAGAACTGACGCCATGAAATAAAGATCCAACCTAGAGTCTGCTAGGGAAAACAAACAACACATGCTAAAAATATAGAAAGCAAACAAGCAAACAAAACCTTCTTATAATGAACTCACTAGTTGGTGATGAAATCCAACGTCACATGAACAATGCAAGAAGGGGATGAGATAGAGCTTGTGGAAAAGTTACATTGACGACCTTCTTAACAGACTTACACACTGGTGCAAGCTCTCACACATAATCATGGGTATACCCTCCAAGGAGCCCGAGTGAGTTTGGCCAACGTCGATTCCAAGTACCATGAAGACTTGTCCCTCCACAACCACCTCGTGTAAAGACTCTAGGGAGATAGGCTACTAATGTTACCAATTATGACAATGATTCCTAGGGAAAAATTCGACAGTCTGATCCACATGCAAAGGTAGGGTGTCTAGCTCGAAATCAACTCGAGAAGGTCCCCACATGATTTTTTTCTCAAGTGACCCCCAATAATACACGCAATCTCTACACTAAGAACAACAAAGTAGGGTGAGTAAATCTGTCGGCCGTAATGTGACCTCGTGATTGACCCTTGTGTGAGAAGGGCTTCCCTGGACAAAATGTAATAAGTGGATTTCACCGCTCCCTAACTCAAGATTATATGTTTGTTTACATCTTTGGAAAGTTATCTTTCACACCTATTCCGAAGCCCTACACCCTAATCTAATGTACGTTTGCTACCAACAAATATAAAATTGTCTAATCAATTTTTATAAGCGCTTTGTTTTAAGGTTGTTTTTACTCAAAAGGAAAAAGGCGTGGACTAAATGATGTTTTGACTGACTCTTAAACAATGCAAAGAAATGAGAATGCAAATATTTCACTTCGATGAAAGCTATATTATGAGAAGGAGAAAATGTTTATCATTCCCATATGCACAATGTCCCAAAATTTTATTAAACTCATCAATATCAATATCTTCAAGAATTGAGCCAAAGAGACTATACACATACCCAAAATTTTATTAAACTCATCAATATCAATATCTTCAAGAATTCAAGACCAAAAAATGCCAAAAACCATGCAATTTCACTTCTTCAAATGCAAGGATGCCCTCAATCTAATGCAAAGAAAGAAACATAAATTTTTGTTTAAAATATAACTAAAAGAAGATTCAAAGTTGTCAAGCAAACTGTAATCAGACCCAACAAATCACCCCAAAACCATATCTAAGATCTGGGCAAGCAAAACCATCAAAAATAATTTTTTTCACATTCGTCGTAGGCTGTAGACTAACACAATGTGATGATCCTTGGTCGTCACAGGCTAGAGAAAAAATACAGTGCGACGATGCTGCACTGTGTCAAAAGGTAGGATGGGTCGATCCCAGATCGTCACACCATCCCTTAAAGAAGGGTGCAACGATCAAATAAAAAATGGAAAAATAAAAAGCAAGAAGGTTTTCCAGTGAATTAAACAATCAAAGAGTTCATCTGGATCTCCCAGTGACTCAGAAAATAAAAACCAAGCAATCAAAGCAAGAAATCAAGACAATCTAGAAAAAAAATCGGTTTCCTAGTGGAGTCGCCAATTTTGTTATCAGACAAATTGGTAAGTGCAGACACAAACTGATCTCCCTAGTTTCACCCCGAAACTAGAACAAAACAAGACATAATATAAAGCTTTCCCTAAGTTTTAATTATCAAGCATACTAACTAACAAGAGATAAATGACATACCTTTTAAAC
>ML787921.1:93399-105617 GCA_009831015.1 Picea engelmannii | reverse complement strand
TCTCTTTATGATGATTTACATGGTATCCATCCAAGATATGGATATAGGACAAACTTTATTATACCTTGTGATGATAATATCATAGATAAATTCATTGATGATGAAGAAGTCGGGTTCAACTAGAGTAGAGAATTTGATTTTGATGATCGTTTGTTCAATTAGCAGTTTATAGATCACTCCCCGAACCTGGTTATGTTCATCTTGAATTTGAAAGTACTAAAGTAGAAGAACAATACAATACGGGAACATTCCCTAAACCTCTCTTATATCCAAACAAAATTGTGCATCACACAAATTTTGAAATTTTAGATGTTGTTAAGATCACTACCACATCCCGTATTGAAATTCACAAAATGATGTAATGAATGCATCATATATAGAGATAGAAAATAAATTATTAGTATAAGTTGTTTAAGTATCTTTTATTGTTTTATTATAGATTAAGATCAGTCTTGATATAGAAAATCATTTTGAGATTAATGGTTGTCCTTTTTTAGTATGAAGTATACCATGAACCTAAATATTCAAATGTTTCCTCAGTTATCCTTGATGAGCTCATTTCACTATGAAGTTTAGTATTATGCAACTTTTGACATCGATATGCCTACTGTGGGCTTAAGAAGAAAGAACATTTATTTTCACCTAAATTATCAACTCCTTCATCACCCTTATGACCGTTAATGATGTAAACCTATCTCTTGCCTTCAGAGGGGTCAGTGGCCTGAATTCCTGAAGAAAGAATGGAGAAGAACTTTACCTGAGAGAAGAAGTTGGATTTTCATTTGAAAAAACCCTATTAAGGAGGATTTCCGCAGGTTGCTCTATACATAGGGTGCGGAAATGCTTGATTTCCGCAGGTTGCACTATATCTAGGTCGCGGAGTTTCCGCAGGCTGTATTACACCTAGGGTGCGGCGACCTCCATACGTGGGAAAAAGCAAGCATTTTCTCGATGCTTCTAGAAGGAGAATATTCTATGGTGAGGTGGCCTTTGAATGGTTTGGATATTACTCGCTTTCATGATTTAGTGGGATCATCCTAACCTCCTTACCTTATCCTCTTCAACTTATAAAAGGAGAGGAGCTCTCACGGAGAAAGTTAGTTGGTTTTGGAGCTGTTACACATTATTTTCGTCACCCTTATGACCGTTAATGATGTAAACCTATATATTGCCTTCAGAGGGGTCAATGGCCTGAATTCCTGAAAAAAGAAGGGAGAAGAACTTTGTTTGAGAGAAGAAGTTGGATTTTCCTTTGAAAATACCCTATCAAGGAGGATTTCCGCAGGTTTCTCTATACATAGGGTGCGGAAATGCCTGATTTCCATAGGTTGCACTATAGCTAGGTCGTGGAGTTTCCGCAGGCTGCATTACAGCTAGGGTGCGACGACCTCCGTACATGGGAAAAAACGAGCATTTTCTCAATGCTTCCAGAAGGAGAAACTTCTATGGTGAGGTGGCCTCCGAATGGTTTGGATATTACTCCCTTTCATGATTTAGTGGGATCATCCTAACCTCCTCACCTTATCCTCTTCATCTTATAAAATGAGAGGAGCTCTCATGGAGAAAGTTAGGTTGGTTTTGGAGCTTGATTGAGTTGAATTTGGCTTGAGATTGTTAGCTTTTGAGATTGGCTTGTTATTGAGTTTTGTAGCTTGGAGTTTTTGGAGCTTGTATATGTTTTTATTTGTCAAGATAGATTGTGAGTAGCTATCAGATCCATGGTCTCAAAATCCTTGGAGAAAGAAGTGTGTGGGAAGCAAGGAAGCATTGGAAGGAACCTGACGACATCAAGGCATCTGGTTGTATCTTTCTTCCACATTATATAATACAGTGGCATGTTTCTTTCTCATAAAATCATTAGATTTTTATTGCATAATTCCTTGATCATATGCATAGGTTGTCATTGAATATACTCTCTCTACTTCCACTTTGGTTGCTTTGTGTCTCACTGCAATATCAGTATCACAAGAGCACTGAAGCGAAACAGGAACAACAGAGACATAAGGAAGCGACACTTAAAGGTATGTCTCTTGTATTTTGTTCGATAGTAAATTCGATGATTAGAGCCTAGGGAAAGTGTTATGTTCTATTTTGTTTTGTTTTATATCTAGGTGGATCTAGGGAGATAGGTTTATGTCTACATTTACCGATTTATCCGATAACAAAATTTGTGACTCCACTAGGGAACAAATTGTTTTCCTAGTGTGTCTTTCTTTCTTTCTTTGATTGCTTGGTTTCTATTTTCTGAGTCATTGGGAGATCCAGCTTGACTCTCTAACTGTTAAACTTCACTGGAAAACCTTCTTACTTTTTAATTTTTTCCATTTTTGTTTGATTTTTGCACCTTGCTTTGAGGGACAGTGCGATGAATTAGGATTTCCGCACCCTACTTGTTTAGACTAGTGCGGAAAATCCACACCCTACCCATATCTGGCCCACAAAAATCAATGATTTCCACATTATGTTAGTGTACATCTTGCGAAAATTGTGAAATTTTTGATTTTTGATGGTTTTTTCCTTACCCAGACCTTGGATTTGGTTTTGGGGTGAATTTTTTGGGTTTGATTATGATCTTTTTACAGTCTGCTTGACAGCTTTGAAACTTCTTTTGACCATCTTTGCTTTGTTTTCTTTTGAAATATTTAGTCTCTTGCTTTGAGTGTCTTTCAGTTACAAAGCATTTTTTTTTCTTTAGAATTGTTTAATGAAAGACTTTCTTTTTCTTTTATTGAATAGTTTGTGTTAAAAGAGAAACTTTGTTTGGGTTGGTTTTGTTTTGAAGAAGTTATCTATTGCTTTTAATGTCTCTTTAAAAAAAAAAGTTTTAATTTCTTGCTTTATATTAGAGTGGGGGCATCCTTGCATTTGAAGTAGAGGAATTGCATGATTCTTGGCATTTTTTGGTATTGGCGTATTGGTGTATAGTCTATTTTGCTCATTTCTTGAGAATATTGATATTGATGAGTTTAATTAAATTTTGGGACATTGTGCATATGGGAATGATAAAATGTTTTCTCCTTCTTGTAGCATAGCTTTCATCGAAATGAAAAGGTTGCATCTTCATTTCTTTTCATAACTTTCGAGTCAATCAAAACACCATATTGTCCACGCCATTTTCATTTTGAGTAAAAACAACCATAAAATAAAGCGCTTATAAAAATTGATTAGACATTTTTATATTTTCTGGTAGCAAACCTTCATTAGATTAGTTGTAGAGCTTTGGAATAAGTGTGAAAGATAAATTTCCAAAGCTGCAAACAAACATAGAATCTTGCGTTAGGAGTGGTGAAATCCACTTGCTACATTTTGTCCTGGGAAGCCCTTCTAACACAAGGGTCAATCACGAGGTCACATTAACACTGGAAAAGTTACTCACCCTACTTTGTTGGTCTTGGTGTAGATAATGCGCATATTATGGGGGTCGCTTGAAGGTATACCCACAAGGATGAGTGGAAGCCTTTTGAGTTGATTTTGGGCTAGAGAGCCTGCCCTTGCGCGTGGATCAGACTGTCAACTGTTTCCCCAGGCATAGCTGTAGTAATTGGTAACCTTAGTGGCCTATATCTTTAGGATCTTTACACAAGGTGACTGTGGAGGGGCAAGTCTTCACAGAACCTGGAATCGACATTGTCCAAACTCACTCGGGCTCCTTGAAGGGTATACCCACGATTATGTGTGGAGCTTGCACCAGGGCGTAAGTCCGTTAAGCAGGTTGTCAATGTAACTTTTCCACCCACTCTATCTCATCCCCTTCTTACTTTGTTCCAATGACGTTGGATTTCATAATCAACTAGTGTGCTCATTGTGAGAAGGTTTTGTTTGCTTGCTTTCTTACAAGATTTTTAGTGTGTGCTGTTTGTTTTTCCTACTGGACTCTAGATTGGATATTTATTTTAATGGCGTCAGTTCCTGAAATGACCAATGAAGGAACCCCTGCTACAAAGGAACCTTTTGTTTTTCCTTCTTATGGGAACATTGGTCCTCCTCACATCACTACTTTGAGCCTTCCATGTCTCACGATTGGATTGCCAATGTGGTTGTTTTCCACTCAGGTAATCCCAAATGCAGTAAGTGCTTCGGTTGTAAGCACTTCCCCCCAAGAACATCAACCTCACATCGATCCTTCACCTTCTTCACTAGTAATATCTTCTTCACCTTCTCCACTTGCAAGGTCTTCTTCCATTTCATCTTCTTCGTCGAGTGAAAGCTTTGAAGCTAGTAACTCAATGAATAAGAAGAAGAAGAAAAGGAAGAATAAGAAGAAGAAAAATAAACAAGGATCTAAAATTCCAACCATTGCTGGACGTGTTGGAAAGAAACCAGTTATTGTTAATTGTGTTGGGAGTGTTGATGATGTCAAGATCACCCAAACAACCCGTAAACCCAAGTACCCTTGTAGGCTTTGTAAGGGTAGCCATATTCTTAAGGATTGCCTTGATCTATCCAAGGTTATAGAAGCATGGTCTACACACCCTTGCCAACCCATGTCGTCAGCCTCTGAACAACATGCTGATGACCTCCCATCAACTAGTCAAGATATAGTTGGGAAGAATAAAAGTAGAGCCAAGTTCTCGTGTATGTTATGCAAAGGGCATCATCTAACTCATCTTTTACCTCATATGGAAGAAACCTCAAAATTACTGGAAGACATGACTTTTTCACAGCCCCAACTTCTAGCTGCTTATAGCAAGATTACTCTCGACCCAACTTTAGTTGATGGAATGATCAATCCGACCCCTTTATCGATCAATCTGGTTGATCATGTAGTCAATCTGGTCACGTCCTTAGTTGAACTAGTTACCCAAGTGGTCGATCCGATCCAATCCTCGATCGATCCGACTCTTCTGTTAGAGAGTGAAACCCAAGTGGTCAATTTGATCCCATCCTCAGTCGATCCCACTCTCCCGCTAGAGAGTGAAACCCAAGTGGTCAATCTGTTTCCACCCATCGGCCCCATTCTCCCCTTGGAGAATGAAACCCAACTGGTCGGTTTGACGTCATTATCAGTCGATCCTACTCTCTCGCTTGAGAATAAACATGATACTGCCCACATTTTTCTCGTTGATATAGACTCTGCTGGGTCGGGGGGTATTCCTCCTTCTCCCCTGGAACCCCCTCCAAGTAATGAGACCATCATTTTTAATTGGGGTGTGCTAATTGGACCTCGTCTTCCCTCTTACATTCCTTTCTAGATTATAGTACAAGTTTGTGGTCAGGACGTTCCTCAAACACTGATTGATGAAGGTGCTCTTGTTAGTATTTTGTCCTCTCTTTCTTGGTAAGCTTTGGGTTGTCCTCAACTTGCACCAGTTACACAGAATCTGTTAGATTTCAACAGAAGAACCAGTCAACCTTCAAGGACGCTACCTTAGTTTCCTGTAACTTTGGGAGGGAAAACTGTCTTTATTGATGTCATGATAGTCCAAGACCTCTTGGATTTCACTTTCATCCTTGGGCGAGACTATGTCTATGCCATGAAAGATATTGTTTCCACTCTTTTTCATGTGATATATTTCCCTCACGATGGAATAATTGTGACTATTGATCAACTTTCATTCATCGGTGCTGATTGGATTACCTCCCTTATTGGTTCTTATATGCAGATGATATCGCCCCTACCACAGGTAAATTATGTGGCGTTGTATCCCATGCCTTCCACTTTCGATGACAATGAATTGGATCCGGTATTTGACATTGTGACCTCTTTGATAGGGCTATTGGATCCTGACCTCCTTACCCCTCTCGCGACCCTCAACATGTGTTCCTTCCAGAGTGTGTTTCTTCTGTCAAATGAAGATCTATTAGAAACCATGACCTAGTTTTGTCCCTTGACATGGTGTCCTTCCAGAGCATTGTCCTTTTGGAAGCCGCGATCAAGAAGAGCCTTAAGCATGCTTTTCTGATTTCAAGCTCATTAAAAAATGAAACCAACATTGAGCATGCTTTTTTGATTTCAAGCTCATTAAAAAATGAAACCAACTTTGAGCATGCTTTTCTGATTTCAAGCTTGTTAAAAAATGAAACCAACTATGAGGATATTTTTTCGCGTCTTTGTAGCAGCCTCATTAAAAAATGAAACAAAGCTTATGAGAATAGTTCCTGTTTCTATGTCAAGCTCATTAAAAAATGAAACAGAGGTCTAGGGATTGAACCTGAATTCTCGAGCATAGTTCTTATCATGTGTCAAACTCGTTAAAAAATGAAACAACTTTCGCCTCTCTTGTTGAGTCAAGTCCTTTATCTAGTATTTGAAACTTCTTTTCCTCCTCCTATGTCATTGGACGAATCAAATCTTGGGGGACAATGCTTTCAGCCTCTGGACTTCATGCTGAAGTTAAAGTTGCTAGTTTCTTAAGTTGGGGGATAAGTACCAACCATCCCTGGATTATGCGTTGGGAAGTCGCAAGCATAGTTTTCTATGGTTCAATCTTGTGTAAAAATGAAACCAATTACCTCAAGCATAGTTTCTTATGGTTCAATCTTGTTTAAAAATGAAACCAAGTCCAAGCATAGTTTTTTTTTTTAGTTTTTAAGCTTGTGTAAAAATAAATCTATCCCAAGCATAGTTTTTTTTTTTTTTAAAGCTTGCGTAAAAATCAAAACAATCCCGAGCTTAGTCTTTGTTCTTTCTCATGCTCGTAAATACATGAGAATAAGTTACCGAGCTTACTATTTGTTCTTTCTCGTGCTCGTAAATACGTGAGAATGTAACCGAGTATACTTTTATCACTTTTTCAGACTCGTAAAGGTTATACAAAAAATGAACCCCCTGGAGTTCCCTTTAAGCTCTTTTCAGACTCTCTAAACATGAAAAGATTGTCGAGTGACCTTGTTCTTTTCATGCTCATAAAAGTGTTTGAAGAAAACGTTTTATGAGTGATAGTTTATCACTTTTTTGGTCTCGTCGAACTAATTTATGAAAAAGGAACTGAGAGAGTCCTCTTTAAGTGTTTTTCAAACTCTCTAAACATGAAAACCCATGAGTTTTCTTTCTTTGGACTTATTAAACAAACATCGAAAGGCCCATATGGTATAGAACCACTCCTTCCTAGCATTCATTAAATATACTTTGAAGGACTCATTCGAAGATTGAGCTTACATTACAAGCATATGTTATCCTCCTCAAGCTTGCGTAAAAATAAAGAGGTACTCGCTAGAAATGGTGGGGGAAAAATTGGGAAAGAAATGTGTCTAAACCTGTATTCCATGGAAGAGTCACTTTTGAACATGACACCCTTTCATTAGCCTCATGTCTAGGTTGTAATATCCTCTTGTCTCTTGATCACACTCCTTTATAAGATTACAAATTGGTCTGTGATCCTTGTTATTAAGTCAATTTTTTCCAAGACAATTGTCGTGTCGTCAATATGTTCAAAGATAAGTTCAACCCGGAAAGCCTTATATTGCGTCAGCCATTTCTACAGTCCTTAAGCCTTCTATTGCATCGATCATCCCTAAGTCAGTCTTAAATCACTTGTTACTCTGATATACATCAAATCTTGTAACCTGTTTCGTGTCATTGATGTGGGATACATTGAGGCCCTCCTGTGACGAGTCTTTTCCTGTCGACTTCAACTCATTATCCAGGAATTAGACTTAGAAACTAATTGGTACCTTGGAACTTGCATGCCTCAATGACAGGTTTCCTCGCTTTCGACAGTGGGTTTTCATTATTGACCCTTGATCGAGAGATTCTGCCGAGTGTTCGACCTCAACTCATTAATTCACATTTGTTGGATTGTACTAGAGTACCTTGGGAGTCATTGACATTAATGGTGATTTCCCTCGCACTTGTTAACAATATAAACTAATTACCGGTAATCAGGTGGTTTCTACCATGTTCGACTTCAGCACCTGTAATCACACGGCTAGATTCGTACTATAGAGTGGTGGAGATGAAGACCCTAGATATTTTTTGATAGATTCAGGTTGCGTTGGAGTATATTCAGTTTTTACTATTGCATAGATCCACATTGTATGTCTCGTGGCTATGTTCAAATTTGAGTCTTTAACCCATAGATCCACAATGTATTTTTGGTGGCTATGTTTAGATTTGAGTCATAATGGCATGGATCCACAGTGTATGTTTGGTGGCCATGACCTTGTCTTACTTGACATGGATCTTTTCATGTCGACATTTATGATTTGAGTCATTTGTATTATGAGTATGGGAATGCCTACCTCAGTGATGATATATTATTGTACTATATTTCCTTGTTCGTTGGCAGGTTTTTGATTGACTGTTCCTTGTTCCCTACACACACTCGACAAAGTATTTCAGCTATCACTCTGTTCTAACTTTATACTTTGTGGGGCTCTCTGTTACACATTATTTTTGTCACCCTTATAACCGTTAATGATGTAAACCTATCTGTTGCCTTCAGAGGGGTTAGTGGCCTGAATTCCTGAAGAAAGAAGGGAGAAGAACTTTACCTGAGAAAAGAAGTTGGATTTTCCTTTGAAAAAACCCTATTAAGGAGGATTTCTGCAGGTTTCTCTATACATAGGGTGTGGAAATTCCTGATTTCCATAGGTTTCACTATAGCTAGATCGTGGACTTTCCGCAGGCTACATTACAGCTAGGGTTCGATGACCTCCGTACGTGGGAAAAAATGAGCATTTTCTCGATGCTTCTAGAAGAAAAAGCGTCTATGGTGAGGTGGCCTCTGAATGGTTTTGATCTTACTCACTTTCATGATTTAGTGGGATCATCCTAACCTACTTACCTTATCCTCTTCAACTTATAAAAGGAGAGGAGCTCTCATGGAGAAAGTTAGTTGGTTTTGGAGCTTTTGAGATTGGGTTGTTATTGAGTTTTGTAGCTTGGACTTTTGGAGCTTGTATATTGTCTTTGAGATTTTCATTTTCAAGATATATTGTGAGTAGATATCATATCTATGGTCTCAAAATCCTTGGAGAAAGAAGTGTGTGGGAAGCAAGAAACTGTTGGAAGGAACCTGACGACATCAAGGCATCTGGTTGTATCTTTCTTCCACATTATATAATACAGTGGCATGTTTCTTTCTCATAAAATCATTCTCATTTTATTACATGACTCCTTGATCACATGCTTAAGTTTTCATTGAATCTACTATTGTTGCTTTCACTTTGGTTGGTTTGTGTTATTGAAGATTTGATCTCATAAGAGCACCGAAGCGAAGTAGGGACAAAGAGATATAGGGAAGCGATATATTAAGGTATGTCATCCATTCATTCTTTGATAGTAAATTAAATGATATCAACTTAGGGAAAGCATCATGTCCTGTCTCGTTTTGTTCTAGATCTAGGCGGATCTAGGGGGATTGATTTGTGTCTGCACTTAACAATTAACTCGATAAGCTATAAAATTCATTAATTCTAACCTTAAATTTCACTTTCATGATTTAGTGGGATCATCCTAACCTCCTCACCTTATCCTCTTCATCTTATAAAATGAGAGGATCTCTCATGGAGAAATTTAGGTTGGTTTTGGAGCTTGATTGAGTTGAATTTGGCTTGAGATTGTTAGCTTTTGAGATTGGCTTGTTATTGAGTTTTGTAGCTTGGAGTTTTTGGAGCTTGTATATGTTTTTCTTTGTCAAGATAGATTGTGAGTAGCTATCAGATCCATGGTATTAACATCCTTGGATAAATAAGTGTGTGGGAAGCAAGGAATCATTGGAAGGAACCTTACGACATCAAGGCATCTGGTTGTATCTTTCTTCTACATTATATAATACAGTGGCATGTTTCTTTCTCATAAAATAATTAGAATTTTATTGCATAATTCCTTGATCATATGCATAGGTTGTCATTGAATATACTCTCTCTACTTTCACTTTGGTTGCTTTGTGTCTCACTGCAGGATATTGTATATTTATTTCAACCCTTATTGATTGATGTCAACCCTTGGAGAAAATCCGATAGCAAATTTCAATAGCATAAAGGTTTGGGTAATGGAACCAAGGTTGTTTCATGTATAATGGTATGGGTTTTAATATATTTGAATGTAATAATATTCTATATGGATAGTACATGTCATTCCATTTCTGGTGGTATGCGGAACGTCACATAACGCCTCACGGTTAGAGAGTTATGGCCATGAGAAGTTGGAGAACCCAGGTTTGGGTAATGGACCCAAGTTTGTTTGATGGATAATGGTATGAGTTTTGATATATTTTCAGGTAATACTATTCTATATGGATAGTACATGTCATGTCATTTCTGGTGGTATGTGGAACATCACATAACTCCTCACGGTTTGAGAGTTACGGCCTTACGAAGTTGGAGGACCCTCATATGTTGGCTTGAAGTCCCAAAAGGTCAAAGAAGTCAAAGAGCTTGCAAAGAAGAAATTATTATTTAAATGATAAAGTAAAGTGAGAAAGTCAAGAAGTATTATTTAAATAATAAAGTGAAGTGACAAAATCAAAGAAGATTATTTAAATGATAAAGTGAGGTGACAAAGTCAAGGATGAATATTTAAATGATAAAGTAATGAAGAAATTTCTAATTATGGAAAATGGTTAACCCTAAAAATGAGGAAAATAGGTTAAGTGACCTATAAATGGGTTAGGTGACCTAGAAATGGGTTAAGTGACCTAGAAGATGGAGAGTATAAATAAGAGGCAAGATTCTCTCATTTTACATCACACTTGAGAATATTGAATATATATAGGTGACTGTGGTAACCAAGGGATATCTATGCCAAATTTCAGAGGGAAGGTGAAGAAAAGAAGGTTGGAATTCAAGGGAGGATAAATTCTTTTGATGCTGCTTTCTAAGGTATGTTATTTACAAGTCATCTCACCATTTTCACAATAACGTTTTTATAGAATGATTCAGACCGTGAAATTTCTATTCCCTTGAGGAAACATATCCAAGTATATGTGGTAAAAAAACTCATCTTGTGGGTCATTGTATTTTTGGTGTTACACTCCGTGGAAAATAGGGTTTGTGGCTAGTTCTGAAACTAGTCTAAAATAGGTGTTTAGGGTAAAAATGTCATAACTTCTTCATAACAGATCCAAATTCAGAAAGACACATTTTTTTTTCTTAGAGTACAATCTGTAGTATGTTGTGTAACATTTTCAAATCGATTCAACAAATATTCCGTGCGGAGCACGCTCTACAAGGTTTCTCTCTAGAATAATCCATAATTTAGCAAGGTATGCCATTTTTGCTATAACTCCTTTTATGAGAGGTTCCAAGTAGTGACACCTGGAGGAATTGTATAAAACACACTGAAGAACATTGTGTATCATTTTCACATATTTATTCATTATAGGTACATAGTTATGATTATTTCAAGTTAGGGATGTTGACTAATCCAAAACTAGTCATGTGAGACTAAAGAAAAGTTTGATGAAAATGCTAGTCTCTTGTTGTTAAAGTTAATGAAGGTTTGCAGGTATGTGATATTATACACCAGGTCTATTACAAAGTTACAAATCATATTTGGATGATGAAATTGATGAGGGATTTTGGTTGAGGTATATGTTGGGTACATGGTTGAGACAAGTAATTGATGAGTTGGCACATACATGAGGTGTATAGTTGATGATGTTGGTACATATTGATGAGTATTTGAAACATGATTGGTACATACTTGGTACATGGTTGGAGGTACTTGTTAGTAGTATTGTTGACACATGGTTTATGGATGATGTAGCATACTTGTATTGGTATATTATTAGAAGCACATATTGATCTTGGTGATGATTATGAGTTGTTGTGTTATTCTTGGTTTATGCACATATTTGAGAGTTGTCTTGGTGATTGATCTTGGTGAGTAGATCTAATTTGGTTGATAATATTGACGAGACATGTTGTTGTGATAGGTTGTTTGGATAGGTTGTTGTGACATGTTATTTGTAGAGTTTTGGTGCATGGTTGATGCACTTGTTCATGGTATAGGTTGAGGTACAGGTTTTTGCATGGTTGATGCACTTGTTTATGGTACAGGTTGATTAAAGGTTGGTTGGTATAGGTTGGTGCATGGTTGATCCACTTGTTTATGGTATATGTTGATTACAGGTTGAGGTACAGGATGATGCATGGTTCAGGTTTATTGGTACATGTTTACATCGATATATCTTGTTGGAAATATGCCTACAACAGAGATGATGCAGATGATCAAGGCGCAGATGATCAAGGTTGGCGCAGATGATCAAGGTTGTCATTGATGGCAATCGATTGTTTATGAAGAACAGATGCTGAAACATGCTGCAACATAAATG
>ML787921.1:62915-85853 GCA_009831015.1 Picea engelmannii | reverse complement strand
TTTATGTTTATAACTCTGAATTTCACAGTAAAGACTCACTGCCACTAAGATTAATGATTCAAAGTTAGAAAAGGAGAGAAATTATTAATAATCTACACTAACTGATTCACCCCCCCCCTCTCAGTTAGTTCATACCTGTAACATATCTCACAGTGATAGTGTGACAGTGGTTCCATCATTCTACTTCTACATCAGGGCGATTGGATGGGGCAAGGACAGGTGGTTGTATCCACATTCCGGTTGTATCCGGAGAACATAAGGGGTTGTAGCCTCCTTCTGGTTGTAGCCAGAGAATTGGGGAGTTGGAGATTCCCTCAGGTTGTAGCCTGAGAAACTAGGGGGTTGGAGCTTCCTTCTAGTTGTAGCTGGAAAGCAAAGGAAGTTGGTTCTCCCAATGAATGTAATTCTTCAAGACATATAAGAAAAATCATTTCATGGTTTTCTCCCGCTCTAGGTTTCTACATAAAACACTGGTGTGCTATGTATGTGTATGATTTTTCATTTGTTCATTGCTTATTTAATCTACAGTTATTGGATGATAATGCTACATTGATATAACACTTGGATTATATGGTTAAAAAGGATTAAATTTCTCTATTATTGATTCACCTCCCTCTCAGTAATCCAACAACTGGTATTAGAGCGAGGTTCCTTCAGGAAGCAGTTTAACCACTGGAAGGAGATCATGGATTATTCTGAGAATGAAGTACTAATGTTTAATGGTCAGAATGGTTTTAAGTATGAGATGTGGAGTAGACAGACGAAAGTATTTTTACAGGCACAGGGACATTATATTTGGCTATCAATTGTTATAGGATATGATAGTTCAAAAAGGACAAAGACTGCAACCAAGAAGGAATTGTACAAGAATAACAAAATAGCAATGGATTTCATCTGGGAAGGATTACCTAATCTGGTAAGAGAAAAGGTTGGTAAATTTTCATCAGCCAAAGAACTTTGGGTTAAGTTACATGACATATATTCGTCACCCATTGCAGATTCAAAAAATGCCAAAGAAGATGCAGATACAAAACAAGAAGAAAGATGCTCATCATGTCAGACAGATTCATAAGAGGAAGAGTATGAAGAAGCAAAAGTTGATTACAGAGAAAAATTGGTCAGTGCAATTAAATATCTAAGGAAAGAAAGAGAAGAAAACAAGTCATCCAAGAAAGAATTGATGAAGCAAAAGGAAAGTGTTCAAGGTTCCGAAAAAGATCAGCAGGTCATTAAGAATTTAAGAGCTCAACTAGAAGAGGCCAGAAGAATTGAAGAAACTCTAGAATATCAAAAGAAATGTTTAGAAGCCAACATAACAACACAAAAGGAAGAAGAAAAAGAGAGAGAAAAGATAATGATGGATCATCTCAAGAAAAGAACCAATGACTTAAACCAACTTGAGGAAGAGTTTGGTCAAGAAAAGAGAAGACTGCAAAAAGAAATAATTACATTGAAAATCCAACTTGAAGAAGCAAAGAGAACATAAGAGGTCATGGAGTCTCAGATAATGAATAAAGAAGAAGAGGTTGAGAATATTGAAGAAGAAGTTGTCACACTAAGAGTCAAAATCGTCAAGCTCAACAAGAACGTTGAAGAGACAAAAAAATCCCCTCAGTTGTAGAGAATGAAGAGAAGCACTCTACATTGATAGAAAAGAAGAATGAAGAAAATAGAAAGAGTTATGTAGAAGTAATCAAAGGAAGGAATCACTGTCAACCATAATCTAAGAATACTATTGAAGATACATCTTCAAGAAGACCATCCGTGTTCAAGCCACAAAGAAGCTTCAATCATGACCATGATCAGTTAAGAAAAAAATTCAGAAGGACTACACCACAAAGAAGATCATTCACTCCCAGGTATGCAAATTTATTTTATGGTCATTGTTTTTATTGTACTAACTTTGGACATAAGATTGCATATTGTAGGGATTATAAAAGAAATGTTCAAGCAATAAGTGCCTATGTGGTCGCACGTAACATTGAGTGTTACAAATGTCATAACTATGGACACATAGCCAGTGATTGTAGAAGCATGATCGACACTTTCATGAAAGAGAATATTGATATAAGATATAAGAAAGTATGGATAATAAAACATGAAGAACATGTGAACAAAGACCAGGTACCATAGATCACAATATTGTCAATAAAATGAGATGAAGAAAATTCTACAGAGAAAAAGAAAGATGTCAGATACATAAAGGTTTGGAAAATAACTAAAAGAAAGGAAGGACAGGTAAATAAGGAATAGGTTCAAGAGATTGTACTTTCAAGCATTGTAGTGAAATATGAATCCACATACATAAAGAAAGAAGTCAGACCTTAGAGAGATAATGAATCTACCAATGAAGATGATGATGAATCTACCATTGAAGATGATGATGAATACACATCAGAGCAGGAATTGTTCTAAGCCATCCGGCTTAGAGACTCCCAGGTAATATGAATATTAGACAGGGGGAGTCTATGCGATAGATGTGACAGACCAAAGAACCATCCTTCGAGCAACTTGCAGAGCTTGAGAAGACAGATCCAGAGCAGTCAGTTAACAGAAGTAAAATTTGATGGATTAATCAAGACTTGATGATACTATAGTGATAAATGGGTCAACATTATGGACAGTTGCGCAAGTAGATTCTTGGAAAGTGTGGACGAGAGAATGGATTCATAGATTGGTTCAAAGAGTGGTTGTTATAACCCTAAATTGCACCAGATATGCTTACCTGGCATCATGCCATCTCATTTTACATCTTTTGCCAAGCCACTACTGAACAACTCTTCTTAAAAACACCCTTTTTGAAGCCACACACGCCTTGCTCCACTATTGCACACGTGTATACGCTAGCTAACCCACTATAGCCCGCGTATACCTACAAAATCATGAAAAATGGAAAGTTGCAGACGAAACTCAAAATTTTGTGTAAGTTACCTAAAATGTTTGATCGCCCATAGCTGGTCACTCGACCAAATACCTAGCCCTTTATAGCCTATAAAAGAAGGGGTAGGAGTCCCATTTGGAAGGAGGAAAATAATTGTAAAGAAACTCTACCCGATTTCGCATTCCCTTTGTCCCAACCTTTTGCAACTAGTGTTTGAAGAGAAGAATATACAAAAGCAGTTGGAGCACAGTTGAAGAGGAGCCCAAGACCAGATTCGAGGAGCATTGGTCGATCTCACTATTGTAAGGTTACTCTTGTGATATTAATAAAATAAGTACTTTTCCCATCCCGACATATGAGGTTTGCAATGTTTTAATTTGATTATATTTTGATAAAATCTCCAACCCATTAGTTCATAGATCATACACATGTGGAGTTCTTTGTTTGTCTTTTTGTGAATGCAATTCAACATTGGGAGGATATTTGTAGTCAAGGAGTGACCAAACGTTAAAGGATCGACATCAAACACAAAAACTAAGGTACAATAACTTGATCTTTTTAACCTTGCATTTGCATATGAATAATGGGGTTTATGATTGGGATGTTGGTAAGAAGTAGGATACTTTAGGTCATTTTCTGCATGCATTACAAAACCCTTAATGCTAGTCCGTAGGGAGATTTCCCACCCACAACAGAATTTGTGACCATACTGGGGAGATCTCTAGGGTTTTTGGGGATACTTTTTTGGGTTTTTAAAATTGGTTTTACTACCTTTTTTCTGAGTTTATGCAAGAGTCTGAGCTAGTAGGGATTCTGGTCTTCCATACTAGTAGTCCTTTCTTTCTTTGATTGACTATTTTTTTCCTTTCCTGGGAATCTACAGAGGCATACACAGCCTATATAAGGCCTACACGCGTATACACGTGCCCTGACTTCACACAACCCGCGTATATACGTTGGCTGCTGAAAGATAAGTAGCGTGTCTGAGTCCAAAAAATTTCTTTTTGAAGAGAGGCATTCATCCTCTTCCCTGTTAGAAGTGATTCTTCTCATGGGTTTTCTGGATCTAGTTCTGGGTCTCTGTTTGTTGCAGTCTGTAGCCTAGGTCTAACCTTAGATTATCTTTTTCCTTGCATCTTTTTCTGTCTAAGTAAGTTTCTGTGTCTTCAAGGGATTCTGGTTCTCAGTACCAGTACTCCCTGCCAGTGCCTGATTGCTTGTTTTCATTTTTGTGAGGAGTTGCAGAGGTGCACATGGCCTGTAGTGGATCTGCACACGTGCACATTTTACCTGATGTTGCACAGCCCACACACATACACTGGTTGTTGAACTGTCAGTAGCATACCTGTTGAGAATTTTTTTTTAAGAAGAGGCAGTCATCCTCTTCCCTGTCAGAAATCACACCTCTCAGGGATTTTCTTGATCTAGTCTGGGTCTCTGTCATAGCAGTCTGTAGCTTAGGTTTGATTATAGCATAGCTTTCTTTTTCATTAAATTTTTTTCCTCTGTTTTTCAATAATAGGATTTTTAGACAAGTTTGAGAGTCTGCTTCAATCAGCTTGTGTGTTATTGTCAGTAACTCTTTGTGATCCGCGCTTAGGCCAAACGTATTTTCTTGGCCTTTAATTGTCGTCATTTTTCCTTTTTTCCTTTTTTAGCATTGAAAAAAAATAGTTTATTTCTTGGTTTGGTTAAGTAGTTGGTTGTTTTCATTAATCATCATGAAAAATATTGTTTTCGTAAGTTCTTGACTGATTTAATTAGGAAAATAAGTAGCTCATAGTCAAGTGAAATCTTGTTTTGAGTTTTCTGTTGAAAGATCTTAGGGAAAAAAAAAGAGTTTGAAAAGTTGGTTAAAGAGTTTGAATTTGAAAAATTGAATTTGTGAAGAAGTGATTTGTTTCCATTTTTCATTATATGCTCTTCCCTTTCATCTCTGAAAAACATCAATGGTTTCACTTTCGTTCCCTTTGACTTATGACAACCACTAAAAATAATGATTAATTAAAATCAACTAGACTTTATGTTTGTAGGGTCCATCAACTAGTCTAGGCTAGAACCTTGATTTAGGATTGGAGAGAAAAATATTCAAGGCTGCTAAAACAAACATAAGAGTCTGTGCTAGGGAGTGTCAAAATTCCAGTATCATGAAAGTTATCCGGGACCCCCCTCTAACACAGGGACTAAAAACGAGGTCGTGTAAGGAAAGGTAGCGGAGATAACCCCTCCAAAGCCGGACCAAGCGTAGTGGGGAACACATATAGAGGGCTTGTCTTGGGATTCCGTTGATTGCATTTGCCACAGAGCTTTGTGGGTCTCGAATCCATTCAAGGTCCTCAGTCGTCTTCCAGAACACTTTCTTTCGATACTTTTGATAGGTTTCAAGCTTGATACCCTGCTCATTGTGGTCCACCCGACTGTTGACTGTACCCTCCTGGTGGTTGTTTGCACGTTGGTAACCTAGTTGCCTATTTTTCTAGTGACTTACACAGGTGACTGAGGGGGTATACTGCGGTACCTAGGACATACATCGGGCCATTCTTTGTAGAGCATACCCAGAGGGTTCTTCCGTATTCGAGTTTCACTTGCACTGGTAAGTTTCTCTAGTGTTGGTTGTTGTAACTGTTCTTCCAACTAGCTAGTGACTGCTTGTTTTATCTCATAGGTGATTTTTCTAGTGTGTGTTGGTTTTCAAAAAATTATAGATTTCCATAGTGTGTCTTTGATCTTCTCACATAGTGGAGGATTAGGAGTTCCGCTGGTCGTGAAGGCTTTTGGGCCTACCGCCGGTTGACCTCGAACCTGCCCCCGCCACTATTAAGGAAAAAATTAGACCAGCAAGGGTCTTTTGAGACAACCGGGTTACAGGAAACTATGCCCGACCCCTCTTCGAGAGGAGAACATTTGATTATGGAGGAACCAATCATTTCTGACCTCAGAGCAAAAGTTCTTGGTCCGTATAACCCTCCCATCACTAATCTATCGACGCCCATTGTTATACAGGTTCTACCTTATGAGCGTCAGGTAGTGTCACAAGAAATAGTGGAAGCAAACGCTGCTATTTCTTCAGGGAATACTCATATTTCCTTCACGACTGTCACTACTAGAGGTGTTCCACCTCCTAACCAACCATCCCTGATCCAAGCCACCATGGTCTTGACTGCTTCTACCTCAAGCAACGGTCCGATTCCATTTATGGCTACAATCACTAATCCATTTACACAGAATGTGACAGACCCTCCATTCTCATACGGGATGCCTGGCTTCGATATGAGTATTGTACTTTCCTCCTCCACTCTATAGACTTTAGGTCCGGGGGAAGGGAGTTCCAACACTCCTCTGCAAGGAGCTATGGGGGGCACTTCAGCTCCTTTTATCGCTTTCTCTTATGGTGGGGGTCATATACCCCCTTTGTCCCCCTCACTCGATGGTGTTCCTCTACACTCTGTTGGGCCTAACGTAAATTTGTCTGGAGTAGGTAGTCAATCACTCCCTCCTTATAACATGACGACTGGTTCGACACCTTTCTCTTTGTTCGACACGTTTGGTAACAACGCTTTCTCGTTAGCTGTCGTTTCGGTCGGGGGAAACCACGGTTATGGACAAGCACATCATGTACATGGTACTATTCCTTCGTCCCCCTCGCTCGGAAGTGTTCCTCTACACTCTATTGGGCCTAACATAAATTTTTCCAGAGTAGGTAGTTAAGCACTCCCTCCTTATAACATGCCGGTTGGTTTGACACCTTTCTCTTTGTTCGATGTGTTTGGTAACAACGCTTTCTCGTCAGCTGTTGTTTCGGTCAGGGGCAACCCCAGTTATGGACAACCACATCCTGTACATGGTACTATTCCTGCACAAGGGGCACACTTAGGAATTCCTTCCTCATAAGGACCTTGGAATCCATGGTAGGGACCAGTCCCCTTGCTAGGGATGTCGATCGAGGGAAACCCCTTCCATACCCAGTGGAACCTCGGGCAAGGCCCAATGCCTATGCCCATCGGACCGAAAGGGGGCAACCCCTCCAAAAATCCATGGAATGCGACACAAACTCAACCCTTTACATCCTATTAAATAAACCAACCGATGATGTCTCAACAAGTGCACAATCCATACGCCGGTCATGACCATGGTTATTACCAGAGCCCTGGACAACAATCTAACTTTTCCTGGAAATGTGGTGCCAGTCAAACTCCAGGCTCCTTTTTCCCTGGATACAATCCACAACCCAAACTACCATTTCTGGCAACCCTACACTTGCCATATTTGACAAGGCTTTTAAATGACCCCATCTATCACGATCCGAGTTGGCCTCCTACACCAACCAAGTTGCCTTCGGACATTCCAAATTTTAAGGCCAAGCCTAATGAAGATCCTGGCGATCATGTGACTACCTTCCACTTATGGTTCTTGTCCAACTTGTTAAGAGACGACTTCATTCAGTTGTGATTGTTTCAACGCACTCTCATTGAGAGTGCTACGAAATGGTACATCGAGCTCGACTGCTCACGATACTCTTCCTTCGATGAATTGGCAATGAATTTATTGAACCATTTCCAATTACATGTGAGATACAACGTCGACACTAAATTGCTGGCCAATTTTGAGAAGACAAAAGCATACCATATCTCAGATCATATCCGAGAATGGATACACCAAAAGAGTTTAATAAAAGTTCCAGTCCCACCAACATTTCTGCTAGAGTGGTTCCTTAATTATTTGGTACCCCAATTATCTAAAGATGTCGCAAAATCCAGAGTGTTTTCCAAGGAAGACATGCTAATGAGAGCTCAACAACTAGAGATAATTTACTCTTAGTCTGGTTTACTCTACGAGATTTTTCTAGATGCACTGAGGTCAATCCTTAACAAAACCAGACAAAGGTCTGGACGACATGCTAATGGAATTATTGGTTCAGCACAAACAAATCCCGCTGATCCATTGTCAAATCAATTGCAAAAATTGTCGATAGAACAGACAACGGCCAACCAGACCATCGGTTCGGCTATTCCCCCTACCCAAAATTTAGATGTACACAGTGTGAAAACGAAAAACCCAAAGGCCACCCAACAACCTGACGAAAAGAAGAAACAACAAAAGAAGGGTAATGGGGATAAGAAACCCACCGATAATGCTGGTGGGGGAGACACTGAAAAGAAGAAGTTGAAGTATCCTTGTAATCTTTGCAAGGAAGACCACCCGACCCATCAGTGCCCTTGGCTTGTAGAGGCCCAGAAGTTATTGGCACAACAACAACCTATCGTGTTAACGAACCCGTTTCCACATGGGAAAATTCTAACTCAAGCCTCCTCGAGTGCGGAAGGGGGCAGTCAAGGACCCCCTCCATATTCGAGTAATCCTTCATCCACAAATGTGTATATGATGAAAGGTGATGCCTATATATCGACTAGAGCACATGATTATGGAAAGCCAAGAACCTCTGATAAGGGTAAAGAAGCTGACATGCATCCCAAAAGGTGCGTTTAAGAAAGATTCTCACAACCCAAACGCAAGGGCCGCCCAGAAATACTTCGTGGTGGAGGATTTATCACAAACCCCTTGTGCGATGTCTGCTTTGGAAGTCCTCCAGAGTTTACCTTCCCAGAGAAAGGCTCTGTTAGCCTCCCTAGGCTTTGTCGAGACTTGTAATCCAGGAACGATCATTCTTGATACGACCAACTTAAAACCTCATCTTCCCTACCACGTAGCTTTTCGGATAGTAGTGGCTTACACCAAGAAAAATTTCACCCGAAATTTTTTCCATAGAGTGGTGGATGAGGGTGCCTCGACATGCGTGATGTTTTTGGCGTGTTGTAAGGCCATCGACCAACTTTTTTTGTCTCCATCACCTACTCTTCTTACAACTTTTAACGGTTATTCTTTCCGACCACATGGGATCATTCCCTCTTTCCCTGTGTAGTTAGAGGGAAAAACTGTGTGCGTTGAAGTTGAATTGGTCGATGCGTCTCTTGACTATAATATTTTGTTAGGAAGGAGTTGGACCTATGCTATGCAAGCAGTGGTTCTGACAGTTTTCCAGGTCTTGTTGTTTCTACACAAGGGCCGGATCGTGACCATTGATCAATTATCCTTCTCTCATCCTGACCCTTCATCGAGAGTCTCCACGGTCCCGAGATAACCCTCAGCTCGACATTGTCAATGTAGGGGTTGTTTTGTGCCCACCTTTAATGGGTAATTTCGATTACCCGCCTCCGACTGACAATGTCCATTACATGACGACTATCCTCGACTAGCCTCGGGCCAAAATTTTTCATATCTCGTCGTTTCGCACGACATACTTTAACGATTCATGGAATATTCCTTCCCCATCAACTATGATGGAAGGGACAGAGCACCATGGCATGGCCATGCCTTTGTATAATTGATCATTCAATGAGCTTCTGCTGACCTCGATCCAACTCCTGCACAAAAGTTAGATCCGGTGCTCGAGCCTATTTGGGCTCAAGGTTCCCTTGCTGATACAGATTCTTTAGACTTAGTATTTCCCTTAGACGAGGTGATTATTAAGGAAATGACTAGTCCGAAAAAACCCTGGGATGATCTTCATCATAGATCTTACTTCCTCCCAGAGTTAAGACGAACTGAAGCAGGTGAATTCACTCTGACTATGACTGGAGATAAATCTTGTCCTATTAATCCTTTGGCAACACATGCTGTTTACGCTGAAGGAAATATGGAAACAATAGCTGAAAAAATACCTATTGACATCTCTAGAACCCCTGGCGTCATGGAGAATATCTTCGTCGGAGCAGATTTCTCCCCTGAAGAAATTCAAATCTACACATATTTATGTAAAGAATTTAGTGACGTGTTTTCTTTGTCTTACAAGGAAATGCTAGGCATAGATCCAAGAATTGTCGAACATGAAATCACGACTTATCCTGATGTCAAGCCTGTCCAGTAGAAGCTTCGTCTAGTCAATCCTAAGAAAGCAACAAATATCAAGGCTGAAGTAGAGAAACTACTTAAAGCTGGTTTCATCTACCCCGTCCAATTGACTCAATGGGTGTTGAATCCCATGTCGGTCAATAAGAAACAAGGTACGATTCACGTATGTACGTTCTTCCGTGATCTGAACAAGGCCTGCCCAAAATATAATGTCCCCACGCCATTTATTGACCAGATAGTTGATGAATGCGCAGGTTGTGAGGCTTTTTCATTCATGGATGGTTTTTTGGGATACAATCAAATATAGATCAAACTTGAAGACCAACATAAAACCTCTTTCATTTGTCCATGGGGTACATTCGCTTATCGTAAGATGCCTTTTGGTCTGAAAAATGTTGGAGCTAAGTTTTAGCGGGCCATGTATTTTTCTTTCCATGACCTCAAAAACATAGTCGAGGCTTATCTTGATGATTTAGTGTCATGATCTCGCAAGAGAGATGATCATCTGACACACCTCCGACTTATCCTTGAACGATGTCGCTATTACCAAATCCGCTTCAATCCAAACAAGTGTAGTTTTTGCATCACATCTGGTCGTCTGTTAGGTTTCATAGTTTCGACAAAAGGGATCATGGTCGATCCTCTAAAGGTTGAGGCCATAGTTCAATTGCCTCCCCCGTGCACCATACCTCAACTTCAGTGTCTATAGGGAAAAGCAAATTTTTTACGGCGTTTCATCGCAAACTATGCTGAGATCACAAATGGTTTAATGAGTTTATTGAAGAAGGATGTTCCGTTTCATTGGGACGAAGCCACCCAACTCTCTTTCCCAGCGTTGAAACACCCCCTCATATCTACCCCTCTGCTTCGGCCACCCAATTATAATAAAGATTTCCTATTATACTTGGCCACTGCGGAGTTGACCATCGATATGGTCTTAGTTCAGGAGGATGATTTACTCTCAAAAGACATGATTTATTACCTGAGCTAAGGCCTAGTTGGAACGGAACTCAATTATTCCCATATTGAAAAACTTGCACTGGAAGCAGTCCATTATGTCCAATGGTTCTGTCATTACATTTTTCTTCACAAGATCACCATCATTGCCATCGTGAACCCATTTCAATACGTATTGAAATGATGATTCATCGATGGAAAGATCAGTAGATGGATAGTTATCCTCCAGGAATTTGACTTGGAGTTCGTTTCGGCAAAATCCAAAAATTTGATGGTCTTCGCGGAACTCATATCTGAACTTCCGATTGATTTAGGTGATGTTATACCTGACGAGTCGCCTATCAAAGGAGACATGTTTTTTATCACATCTTCCGACCCTTGGTATGGAGATGTTCTTTTCTATCTCCAGACTTTCAAGTGTCCCACCTCTGCTTCTCATGATGAGCATCATCGTATATGCCATCAAGCTAAGAACTATCTCATACTCGAAGAATCTTTGTATCATCGAGGTGTAGACTACATCCTTCGACGATGCCTCACTCATGAAGAAGAGGAAATTGTGCTTAACAATTGCCACACTGGAGCATGTGGTGGTCATTTGTCTGGGTTGGCAACAACCAAAATTTATTTACGAGTCGGTTACTTTTGGCCGACATTAATCAAATATTGTGTTCAATCGGTCAAGAAGTGCCACCCATGTCAGATCTTCTCTCGGAATATGAGGGCACACCCCGCTCCCATGTTTCCTGTTATTACCGTTGGTCCCTTCATTAAATGAGGGATTTATTACACTACATGTAACCCCCCTTCAGCAAGGGGCACCGCTATATCATCGTAGCAGTAGACTACTTCACCAAGTGGGTCGAAGCTATGCCAAAGTTAAAGACGATGGGAGACAACAACTCTCTTTTTTTTCAACCAGATAATAGTAAGGTTCGACGTCCCGAGAGAGATTGTCCCTGACCATGGAAGCCACTTTCAAAACAAAATGATGACTGAGTTAATGTCAAATCTTGGGTTGCGGTAGGAAAATTCATCACCCTACTACCCCCAAGAGAATGGTTAGGTGGAAGCTGTAAATAAATCTCTTAAAACCATTCTACAACAAACGATCAATTCGGCCAATTCAAGTTGGCATTTGATGTTATATTCAAAATTATGGGCTTATTGAATGTCTGTTAAGACTGCAACTGGTTTCTCACCTTTTCAACTCATTTACGTGTTGGAAGGAGTCTTTCCCATAGAATTCCAGATCCCATCTTTAAAGTTGGAAGTACAGTTATTTCCAGACACTTCGCCGCTTGAAGAGCATTTATTATATCTCAAGTAGCTCAATGAGTAGCATCGTGATGAGGCCTTAGCTAATGAAGCTCATAAACAAAAATTCAAGTGTCAATATGATCGGTCTGTTCATCCTCGGATATTCTCTGAAGGCGACCTTGTCCTGGTCTATGACCAAGATAAGGACCCCCTAGGGGCATGCAAGTTCAAACCCATGTGGTTTAGACCTTTCATCGTTAAAGAGTTTCTAAGAAAGGGCGCTTATCATTTGGTGGAATTTGAGGGAAACGTTTTGGCGGAGCCTAGAAATGGGTTCTACCTCAAGAAGTATTACTCATAGGTGGGTCACCTTGGGTGACTTTTTGTAACATATGTATAGTCTTTGTACTATTATTTTTTAGTTTTTCTGTTGGTTTTATGGACGTGTCATTTTTGATGTTATCTTTTTCACTGTGGCAGATGTCAAGTGAATCATAGGTGTTTGTTGGGTTCACAGACGGTGATTGTTGACACACTCGGAGGATTGCCTCCGCAGATTGGTTGATTTTCACACCTCAGGGCTAGTTTCTATCTTCATGAGGTATTTGTTTAGGCGACACCACAAACAATGTCACCGAATATAGCACATTTATTGAGTTGCTTCGTGACGCTTTTTTCGCTTGGTATCTCTCACCTCCGGGTCTATTTATACGCTCAGCTGGTTGTGTCTCAGTTAAATGGAGTCTATAGCGTTCATGATCATACTCTACACCGATGGTTTCTTAGGGTACATATCTTAGAACAAAGATTTGATTACATTACATATATCCATGTTCCTAGGAGATTGAATCAAGTTACAAATACTCTAGCTAATCATATATTAGATTTCCATCTTGCACACATGTAAGAAAAAGAACACACATGCACATGTAAATACATTTGTAAATAAGTGTAATCCATAAAACACAAAAAGATAAAATATCCATATATATATTGTAAAGCACTAGAGTACATAAGTGGGTGCAAGCACCTCAAAAAATATTTGTCCAGTAAAGAGTCACGTGGCTTATGCCCTTAAAAATATACAAAAGGTGCCCTCGACATGTAGGTAGTTCAACCTAGCTAAGGACGAGGCCTGTTGGCCATGTTGTAATGAAAAATGACATTTTCCAAATGATAGAATAGCTGGACCCAAGTCCGTGTCACCCCAACTACATGAGGTTGCATAGATGGCGGCAAATCCTCGATCTTTGCCATGGGGACTGTGCGAGTGAGAAAGGTAAGGTTCCGCTCTACCCGTCTAAAAAATCTATCAAGCTCACTGGATGGAGGTCCCCTTACTTCTGCTATTCCACTGACTGTGGCATCTGGTTGAGGATGTCGCTTGGTCCTCGCAAAGTCCGCTAGACGCACTGGTCCCACATCTGCACATAACATACACATATCTGTCAGATACTCTGGTATACACAAAAATTATATATATAAAAACAACATAAAAATCAAATAACTTTGAAAAGAAATCTTACCTAGATCTCCTCATACCACTCTGGGAGGTACGCCCATGTCAGGGTCCCTGGAAAAGTCGATTCCAACATAGGGATAGTCCTCTATCACCGGAATCTGCCGAGACCACCAATCGAAAAACTTGTCGTCAAAGGCCTCAATAGTCCTCCCTCCCCCCTGTCGCGGGAACAACACCTCCCATCTGTTTATTTCTGGAGAAGAGGCTACATGCCCTCGTACAATCTCCCTCAAACTTAGACTAGGTACCCTCTCGAATAAGAAAGAACAAAGGATAGTACCAAACCCAAAGTTTTTGTGCCTCCGCATCTGGCACTCTGTCAACTGCCTTTTCATGCAGTCTAGTAAAGTAGTACTCCAGTCAAAAACTTGTACATTCAAGAAATGAACCACACAATTCATGTGTGTCAGAGAATCCTGGTGTAAAGCTATGGATCCATTGATCCACCCAATAAGTAGAACTATCACTTTCAGCGTTAGGTTGCTGATCTTATGAATCAACACCTAGGTGCTCACTTTGTTAGTACCTGCCTCGCAATGGAGTCCAATAAACTCCGCTATGTTGTGAGGCCCGGAGGGAAACATGCAAAGGTTGAATGGTTCCCCTCTCCTTGAGAGGTCAGTCAGAAAGTAGATATCTTCAGTCGTTGGAATCAACGACTGTCCCTCAAGCATGAATGCCTCCGCATGCCAGTGCCAGTAGTCTATCAAGGCATTCAATAGCCTAGGTTGTGCCCACATAAATGCACTCTGGAAGAACTTAAATAAGCCACATTGAGCTAATGAAACTACAACATCAGGGTCATCTGAGACCATATAATCAAAGTCCTCATGCTCTCTCTCTCTCTCTCTCTCCAATGAACGTACATCCTACAATTGACAAGTTCAGGAGGGATTAGCCCTTGCATTGTTTTAAATTTTTTCTATGTTGGAGGGTATACATGGGCTGTAATGTAGACAATCATGTATGCCTGCATGTAGTATTTTCTCTGCACGCGGGCATACGCTGGCTGTCATAGGACAACCCGTGTATACGTAGGGCCGATCATTTTAAAGGTTAGCGCCCCACCCAAAAACAAAAATAAATGCATAAATGAAGATTTGAGATGAAAGGGGGGTTAGAATGTACTTACTTGGTCCAACCGGAAGTTTGTTCCATCCACCAAAGCTCCCAGAATCAACTCTTTTGACAAAGGGGTGTTTTTGGCTCCATAATCAATTTCTCAATTAACAATGGTGATAATGAGCTACCAACTTCTATTTATAGAATTTTTGGCCCCTTTTTGTCATTTTTTGGACCCTTTTGTCTTTTTTTCTAAATAAAAAATCATTTAACATGGTTCAAGAGTTTCTTATAGATTGTTACGATAAGAGTTACTTTGGGTATTGGGAAATTTTTGGAGTTTTGGGTCATTTTCAAGGTCTTTTGGTAAAAAATCATTTTTCCAACTTTGTGCATATAAGATAGGATTCCACCTCCACTTGTTGCACCTCGTTGCCTTTTTCTCTTTGTCATAGGATCGATCCCACCAAATTGCGACATAGAACCATCATTGCTGCTTTAGAAGTGTCGTATTTTAGTGGTAGAGACTAACCCTTCATGGATTCCCTAGATAGATCCTGGTTGCATTTTGGTGTCCATGTCGTCATTAATGACTATAAGATCGAGAGTCCTTATTAGTTTTATCTTGATTATGAGTTTGAGCCTCATTTGCATGATGCATTATCACTCTTGACCTCACGCTCGAGACTCCCAAAACACACTGGTTCTTCTTTTGAGCCCTTTTCAGACCCTCTAAAAATGAAAAGATTGTCGAGCGATCTTGTTGACCTTCACACTCGCTAAACTGAAATTTGAAGGCACGTCTATCTGGCGGTATTTTACCCCTTTTTCGGTTCAGATGGTCAAATGTATGAACAAAGGTATACTCTAGGAGCTTCGATTCCCTAGGAAGAGTATTCTCAGGTATGATTTTAACCCTTTTTCGGTCCTGAGGGACTAAATTTATGAAAAAGGAACCCCCACAAAGTCCATAGTTAAGCTCTTTTCAAACTCCCTAAAATTGAAAAGATCACCGAGTGACCTTATTCCTTCACACTCATTAAAATGGTCCAGAAGAACATTCCTGACAAAGTCCATAGTTAAGCTTTTTTCAGACTCCTTAAAAATGAAAAAATTGCCAAGTGATATTGTCTTTATCACACTTGTTAAAATGGTTTTGAATAGATGTCTAGTCAGTGCTAGTTTACCCCTTTTTCAAAATGACTAGACTATATTCGAAAAAGGTACCCTAATGGAGTCTCCTTTTACGCTTTTTTAGACTCTCTAAATATGAAAAACCGCCAAGCTTACCTTCTTTGGGATCGTTAAAATTAAATTGAAGGACGCTACCATTATGTGTCTTATTAATTTTTTTTGCATACGTGTGCCTTTGGCCTAATGCTGGCTCCATGTTTCTCTCAATTGAACCATATGAAGCATGCCTTATACGCAAGCCCTGTAGCACTTTGCCTCCGTGTCTTGACACCTTGGCCCATGGAGGATTTTTCCTGAGTGTACTTTTCCTACATATATTCCTTTGCTCTGAGCATCCATGTGTTCCTTGCACTTGGAACTAGTATGTATGTGACACTCTATCCTCCTTTGTAACATAGCATTCTTTTATTCTTTTTCAAGATTTCCAAAATTATTGAAAAAGACAAAAAAAATCAAATACACCCCAAAAAGAGGAAGGGAAAAGTATTTTCTTTTTATTGGCATCACATCGAGTCGCCCTTGGACAAAGCACATCCTTTCATTTGTTTGTCAAGCCCTAGGATTTAATATGACCTTAGGAAGATGTTCTCGCTACTTAGATCCATGTCCTCCTTCATTTGGTTATTCTTCCAAACATTTGGAGAGTTTGCGTTGCCTTCTGCATTGTGAACTCATGTCAACATTATGCTACCTGAGTCTCATCATTTGTCGTGCTATTTTCCAAGGGAATTTTTTACCAATCTTGAGTTGACCCCTCTGTAGTTTGTCTCTTGCCTTCATTCCCAACCATCCCGAAAGTCCAATCAAGTCTTTGTTCGAAATCCATGAAGCCCTCAACCTCATCATCAAAATCCTTTAGTCCATTCCTGACAAGTCATCGAAGACCTCTGGATAGTGAAGTCGTACACTCATATTACACTCCTACCCGAGTTGTGAAGATTTTGAAGCTGTTGCTCGATCTCTAAAGGCCTCATATCTAGCCACCATGCATTATTTTTTCCTTGAAGATGGATACTATACATGTATATCTTTTTGATTTCGAGATGTAGATCCCCTGTGTATTGCTCACGACTACACTTTATATAGTTATATGACATGTATCTACAATGTATTTGATTGGCAACCATGATTTTATTTCATTCCGAGCATGGGTATGCTTGCCTCAGTGAGACAATTGTTATTTTGAAGATGGAACCTTCTGAACTCTGGTCCTTGGGCTCACTTGTTTCGTACATTGGTGAAGATTGATAATGTATTTCTGCCATCAGATGCTCTTCTGACCTCACACATTAGGGGGCATCTATTAGAACCCTAAATTTCACCAGATATTCTTACCTGGAATCAGGCCATCTCATTTTACATATTTTTTCAAGCCACTACTGAAAAAATCTTCTTAAAAACACCCTTTTTGAAGGCACACACACCCTACTCCACTACTGCATGCGTATATACACTAGCTGACCCACTACAGCCCGCGTATACCTACAAAAGCATGAAAAAATGGAAAGTTGCAGACGGAACTCATAGTTTTGGGTAAGTTACCTAAACCGTTTGACCTCCCATAGCCGGTCACTCGACCAAATACCTAGCCCTTTCTAGCCCATAAAGGAAGGGGTAGGGGTCCCATTTGGAAGGAGGAAAATAATTGTAAAGAAACTCTACCTAATTTTTCATTCCCTTTGTCCCAACCTTTTGCAACTAGTGTTTGAAGAGAAGCATATACAAAAGCAGTTGGAGCACATTTGAAGAGGATCCTAGGACCAGATTCGAGGAGCAGTGGAAGATATCACTATTGTAAGGTTACTCTTGTGAGATTAATAAAAGAAGTACTTTTCCCGTCCCGCCATATGAGGTTTGCAATGTTTTAATTTGATTATATTTTGATAAAATCTCTAACCCATTAGTTCATAGACCATACGCATGTGGGGTTTTTTGTTTGTCTTTTTGTGAATGTAGATCAACATTGGGAAGAGATTTTCAGTCAAGGAGCGACCAAATGTTAAAGGATTGACATCAAATACAGAAGGTAAGGTACATTAACTTGATCTTTTTAACCTTGCATTTGCATATGAATAATGGGGTTTATGATTGGGATGCTGGTAAGAAGTAGGAGACTTTAGGTCATTTTCTGCATGCATTACAAAACCCTTAATGCTAGTCCATAGGGGTATTTCCCACCCACAACAAAATTCCCACCCACAACAGTGGTTCAGAGACAAAGGAACATTATCATAATGGATGATAATTACACAAGAAATGGCTCAAACAACGCTAATGGATTCCAAATCGACAGATATTTTTTGGACACATGAAGTGCATACAACAATTCACATTCAAAACATAGTAATGCTAAAAAACAACAATGGCAAAGATCCCTACGAACTATGGAAATGGATCACATACAACAACCTCTACATCAAGGTAACTCAAGGTAGTATTTTATTAATTGAAATTTATGTTGATGATATTGTTTTTGGAAGTACTAATGACAGGTTTAGCTAGAAATTTGCAAAGGATATGCATAATGAATTTGAAATGTCATTACTTGGAGAAATATCATTCTTTCTGGGTCTTCATATACATCAAAGAAACCAAGGAATTTTTATTTCGCAAACCAAGTATATGAGTGAAATGCTAAAGAGGATCGGAATGGAAGATTGCAAACCAGTTATCACTCCTATGCAAACCAGTTGTAAGTTGAGCAAAGATGTGATGATTCAAAGACTACAGATCAGAGGCAATACAGGTCAATGATTGGTATCCTACTATATGTGACAACATCTAGACCAGATGTAATGTAGGAAGTTGGACAAGTGGCACGATTTCAAGCAACACCAAAGGAATCACATGTGTTAGCAGTGAAGAGGATTTTTAGATATCTCAAAGGAACAAAAGAGTTTGGATTATGGTATCCAAAAGGAAAGGATCTATCTATTATTTCCTACAAATATGCATATTGGGCAGGTTTCATTGATGACCGATGAAGCACCAGTGGAGAAACATTCTACTTGGGTGAGTGTTTAGTATATTGGCTAAGAAAGAAATAATCATCAATATCCTTATCTACAACTGAGGTAGAGTATATTGCAGCAACAACATGTTGTACACAGGTTCTATGGATGAAACAAACTTTGACATATATACATGTTGAGTATGATGATGTTAATGTTTAATCCATTATTATAGATGTTTCCATTTCATTAGATAACAATAGCATAATCGAAGATCACTGAGAAATACACAATCACAAGAGACACAACATTTATCCTGGGAAACCCTCTAGGGGAAGAAAACCCAGCGAAAAATCCTTAATATAGATAGCCAATACAATGCCAAGAGATCTCTATGCTAAAACAAAAAGTCCTCTCCAAGATATGCGCAACTCTCTCTCTCCTTTGCCGGTAACAGATCAAAACTTGTCTCTCAAACTGAGCAAGTGAGTTATATCTAAGCGAGGCACTAGCCTCCTTTATTTATACAATTCTGGCATGTGTGAAGTGTCTCTTCACTGGCAGGGCCGACTTCTCAAACTAGGTGGGTAAACCACCTTTATTATATTTCTGGGTCTCTTTATTAACTGTTGGGGTCGACTTCTTATTCTACCTATTATAATTGTCTTTTGACCAATCCGCAAAAGGGGATTTGGTCCCATTACAATAACCGACATGATCAATCCACAATGGATATTGATCCTATGAATAATATATCAATAATAATAAGAATACTCTTTGCAGTTGCAATATTTCAACACTCCCCCTTAACAAGAAGGGTATTCTTCAATAGCATCATGCGACAGAGAGAGGACAACATCATCAACAACATCAAGTGGGAGGATAGAATCATCAATATCATCTTGGCTGGCGTATCTATAAATCATCAGAAGTTTTCTTCATCGGCAACATCGTCATTCTCAAAGGAATTCCATCATCATCTGCATCAATTTGTATTAGTATAAAAACGGATACATCATCATCATCACAGCACAAGGCTGGCTCATCATAATACAAGACTGTATTTACGTCACAGCTGTCAAGCTGGAAGCTCAGTACTTGTCTCATCTCATCGTCTTGCTTTACATCATAGAACTCAAGCTGGAAGCAATATACTCGTCTTGCTTTACGTCACAACCATCAGGTTGGAAGCAGGATACTAGACTGGCTTTACGTCACAACTATCCAGCTGGAAGCTCAGTGCTAGTCTCATCATATCATCTTGCTTTACGTCTGACAACTCAGTCAGAAGAAAAAAACGTCTCATCTTGCTTTACGTCTGACAACTTGGTCAGAAGCAAGGAACATATCTCATCTTTCTTTACATCTGACAAATCGGTCGAAAGAAAGGAACACATCTCATCGTGATTTACATATGACAACTCGATTAGAAGCAAGGAACACATCTCATCCTGCTTTACGTCTGACAACTGGGTCAGAAGCAAGGAACTTCTCATCTTGCTTTACGTCTGAAAACTAGGTCAGAAGCAAGGAACATCTCATCTTGCTTTACGTTTGACAACTAGGTCAGAAGCAAGGAACATCTTTCTTTACATCTGACAACTAGGTCAGAAGCAAGGAACACATCACATCTTTCTTTATGTCTGACAGCTAGGTCAGAAGCAAGGAACATCTTGCTTTATGTCTGACAACTAGGTTAGAAGCAAGGAACACATCACATCTTTCTTTATGTCTGACAACTAGGTTAGAAGTAAGGAACATCACATCTACTCCCCCTTTTGAGGAAGGTCCTTTTGGACTAAGCCAAGCTTATCTCGGAAGTACTCAAACTTTACACGAGATAGAGTCTTGGTCAACACATCAACAACATATTCATCCATGCTAATGTACTGGAGCTTCAAGGCTCCTCTTTGTACCATGTTGCAGATGTAATGATAGCGGATCTCTATGTGCTTCGAACTGTCATGGAATACAAGATTCTCTATCATCTTTATGCAGCTCTGATTGTCACATAGAATCACGGTTGCTCTCATCTCCAATTCAAATAGGCCAGTCAACAACTTTCAAAGCCATATAGCTTCGTAGCTAGAAGAACATGCAACAATGTATTCTACTTCCACTGTGCTGAGAGCAATACTAGATTGCTTTTTACTCTGTCACGAGATCATAGATGATCCCAAACTGAAACAACATCCTGAAGTTCTTTTCTTGTCAGAAACACTTCCCACCCAATCTGCATCAGTATATCCACTCAATGTGAAATTATGATCTCCATCATAGTTGAGACCATAATCTATTGTACCTTTAAGGTACCTCATCACATGTTTTGCAGCCACTAGGTGAACATGTCTGGGTTCTACCATAAACTGACTCAAGGTGTTCACAACAAAACAAATGTCTGGTCTGGAGTTCGTCAGGTACATCAACGATCCAATAATCTACCTATATAGTGTGGCATCAATCAATTCTAACAACGTATCAACCAGTAGCTTCAGCTTTGCTTCCATGGGTGTATTCATGGTCTTGCATTCCAGCATGTCAAATCTCTTTAATATTTTGACCGTGTACTTCCCTTGGTTAAGGAAGATCCTCTCAGGACTCTGCCATACCTCAAGACCTAAGAAATAATTCATTAGGACAAGGTATTTCATTTCAAATTTCGACGCAAGTCTCTTTTTACATTCAACGATGATCTTTTCTTCTCCAGTTAAGAATAAGTCATCCACATATAACAGTAATATTACTGGCTCATTATTCATAATTTTGAGGTAGAGATTTGAGTCTTCTTTACTCTTGGTAAAGCCTAAGCTCATCAAGAAACTATGTATGCGGCCATACCAAGCTCTAGGAGCTTTCTTCAATCTGTATAAGGCTCTTTGCAGACATGAGACCTCCTGTCTTCAACCTCAAATCCTTGAGGTTGCTCTATATACACTTCCTCTTCAATGACATCATTTAGGAAAACTGTCTTCACATCCATCTGGTGCAGCTTCCACTTCATCTTAGTTGCAAGAGCAATGATGGTCCTGATCGAAGTGTTTCTGGCCACATGAGTGAATTCCTCTTCATAGTCAATGCCTTCCTTCTAGGAAAAGCCACGAGCGACAAATATTGATTTATACTTCTCAATACTTCCATCAACAACATGTTTTATTTTGAAGAGACATCTGGAGGATACCACATATTTATTCTTTGGTCTGGGAACTAATTCCCATAATTCGTTCTTCATTATGGATTGGTATTCCTATGTCATGGCATCTACCCATTCTTTCCTTTGAATGGCATCTTCAAAACAGGTAGGCTCCTCTTCTAGGAGGTCACACATCAAATCCGTATAACTGGAGAATGGCTTTGGTCTTTTCACCTATCTCGCGGTTCCTTGGGGAACACCATACTTCTCTCCATCTTGAATAAGATCTCTAGCCCAGACTAGGTTTCTTTTATGGAGGATCATCATCTGAGGAGGTTCTTTCACTTCTACTATATCATGGTCTTCTAGAAGTTCCTCATCAGGGGAAGTTATGACTTCCCTCTCTGGTTCTGCAGCTCTGGGAACCTCCCTCATTGTAGTATTGGGTATTACGAGTTCCTCTTCATATACCTCTTCAAGCTGACATATTTTAGATTTCTTGAGCACTGCAACTTCATCAAAGGTCACATCCCTACTGATTTCAATGTGATGTTGACCTGGTATATAGATTCTGAAGGCCTTGGAGACCTCATAGTATCCCACAAATATTCCCTTCTTTCCTGAAGGATCCAACTTGTTTCTCTTTTCTTTAGGTATATGAATAAACATTGGACAACCAAATATTTTGAGATGGATTACCTCTGGCTTCTTTCCGGTCAACATCTCTTCCGGTTTCTTGAGCCCAAGTGCACTATGGGATAGTCAGTTCTGCACATAAATAGCTGTCATCACTACTTCTGCCCATAAGCACATAGGAAGAACTTGATCATGGATCATAGTCTTCACAACTTCCTGTATGGTTCTGTTCTTCCATTCAGCTACACCGTTTTGTTGTGGATTATAGGGAGTAGTGAGTTCCCTCTTGATTACAACATCTTTGCATAAGTTCACAAACTCTTTTGAGGTATATTCTCCTCCATTATCTGACCTGAGTATCTTGATCTTTCTTTCAGAAAGGTTCTCTATCAAGGCTTTGAATTCCTTGAACTTACTGAACACTTCATCTTTAGTC
>ML787921.1:42362-62080 GCA_009831015.1 Picea engelmannii | reverse complement strand
TTATTTGATTGTTGAGGCTCTTTATGAGTCTCCTTTTGGAAGTAGGGTTTCTTCCTTCCTCCTTTGGTGTGAGTAGCTAGGGCTTGATCATCATCCTTGGCTAGTAACACTTCCCGATTCGCTACTCTTGTTTCTTCTTGGATTCATTCTTCCCATAGGTTGTCGAACTTCAATTTATCCTTTTTGGAACATATCGTGTAGATGAAGGCATCCCAAGGTCTTGTGAGACCATTTAGGGTCGTCATTATGAGTTCGTCTTCGCCTATGGTATCTCCAATAGCTTCTAACTGTTCTTTGAATTCTGAGATTCTGGAGAAGTATTCCTGAATCATTTCTCCTTTCTGCATCCTTGTATTCTTCAGTTGAGTTCTAAGATTCATCTTCCAGTTTATGTTCTTTCCTTCATATAGTCTGGTCAAGGAATCAAACATTTCTTTTGGGGTCTTCCTAGATGCAATGATTCTTTTGGCCCTTATTGTGTCCTTTTGATGCTTTGCCTTTTCTGCAACATATTCGGGTTCCAATAATTCTTCCTTAACGAATATTGCTAGGTCATACTCTTCAAGAATGAGGCCAATCCTATACTTCTAGGCATGAAATTTTTCCACTCCTTCTAACTTCTCAACAAGCTTAATTCTCACAAACATCTTTACTTGGAGCTAGGAAAATGACCGAAAAATGAAAGTGCTCAAAATAAAAAATTGAACTTACCAGGAGATGCACTTGGCTGAGGCGAGATTCCTAGTGTGTTTGGATCTGAGAAAATCCAAATTTTGTTCCTTCAAATATGATCTGCATATTTCTAGACTGGTGCTTCTGGTACCTCTGGTACTCTGGTACTTCTGGTACTGGTTTTCTGGTGCTTTGTGAAACTAAGATTTCACTTTCCGAGAGATCCATCCACTGAAAAGGTGTGCTGATGATGCCAAATTGATCCTTAGGGGAGGGCACAACTTTCTAGATAGTTTTAGGGCTGAAAAGCTTCACTTTTGAAAAACCCCAATTTGCAGGTACTACAACAATGACGTTTTTCTCTTGTGAAAGATGCTTCCTTCAGCTTGGCTCTGATACCATGTTAATGTTTAATCCATTATTATATATGTTTTCATTTCATTATATAACAATAGCATAATCCAAGATCACTGAGAAATACACAATCACAAGAGACACAACATTTATCCTGGGAAACCCTTTAGGGGAAGAAAACCCAACAAAACTTCCTTAATATAGATAGCCAATACAATGCCAAGAGATCTCTATGCTAAAAAAAAAAGTCCTCTCCAAGATATGCGCCACTCTCTCTCTCCTTTTCTGGTAACAGATCAGAACATGTCTCTCAAACTGAGCAAGTGAGTTATATCTAAGTGAGGCGCTAGCCTCCTTTATTTATACAAGTTTGGCACGTGTGAAGTGTCTCTTCACTGGCAGGGCTGACTTCTCAAACTAGGTGCGTAAACTCACCTTTATTATATTTCTGGGTCTCTTTATTAACTGTTGGGGATGAATTCTTATTCTGCCTATTATAATTGTCTTTTGACAAATCCGCAAAAGTGGATTTGGTCCTATTACAATAACCAAAATGATCAATCCACAATGGGGATTGATCCTATGAATAATATATCAATAATAATAATAATACTCTTTGCAGTTACAATATTTCAACAAATGAGCCCATTCCAATCTATTGATAATAAAAGTACCACCAATATCTCAAAAAACCCGATGATGCACTCCAAGACGAAACACATTCCAACCAAGTATCGCTTTCTACAGGAATAGGTTGCAGAGAAGAACATCAGAGTTGAATATGTGTGAACAAAAGAACAAGTGGCATACATCTTTAAAAAATCGCTTCCACGGGAAGCCCTTGAGTATCTTCGCCAGAGACTAGGAGTAATTTCTACTCCAAAATGAATTATTTTGAATGCTTATCTTATATGTCTTAGATGTACACGAGGAAGCACCATAAATATGACAAAAGGGGGGAGATTTATCAGATGCAAAGGTAAATTCTTGGAGAGATAGCATAGAGGCATGTTTCCAAGGGGAGCGATTGTCACAAGGGAATAATGAGCGATATGAATTCAGAGTGACACCCTTTGTCAAAGGGGGAGCTATTATTCATATGAAGGGAGAGAGAGTAATTAGAGGCTTATAAACACAAAGAAAAATCAAAGGTACATGGATAGGGGGAGCAACCCCAAGGAGAGTTCAGTCAGGGGAAGAAACCCCAAAGGGAGATACCCTTTGCCATTGATGTCAAAGGGGAAGAGATAGAAACATTGATGAGGAGTATAAGCATGGATTTTATCATGACTAAGTGTTGCCATCAATGCCAAAGGGGGATATTTTCAGATAGTTGGCTTAGGTTGATGGATAGTTGGTTGTCATTGATGTCAACCATTGTAGAGTGATATTTTATATTGATGTCAACCCTTATTGATTTATGTCAACCCTTGGAGAAATTCTGATAGCAAATTCCGGTAGCATAAAGGTTTGGGTAATGGAACCAAGGTTGTTTCATGTATAATGGTATGAGTTTTAATATATTTGAAGGTAAGAATATTCTAGATGGATAGTACATGTCATTCCATTTCCGGTGGTATGTGGAACGTCACGTAAATCCTCACGGTTAGAGAGTTATGGCCATGAGAAGTTGGAGAACCCAGGTTTGGGTAATGGACCCAATTTTTTTGATGGATGATGGTATTAATTTTGATATATTTTCAGGTAAGAATATTCTATATGGGTAGTACATGTCATGCCATTTCTGGTGGTATGTGGAACGTCACATAACTCCTCACGGTTTGAGATTTTTGGCCTTACAAAGTTGGAGGACCCTCATATGTTGGATTGAAGCCCCAAAAGGTCAAAGAAGTCAAAGAGATTGCAAAGAAGAAATTGTTATTTAAATTATAAAGTAAAGTGACAAAGTCAAGAAGGATTATTTAAATAATAAAGTGAAGTGACAAAATCAAAGAAGATTATTTAAATGATAAAGTGAGGTGACAAAGTCAAGGAGGAATATTTAAATGATAAAGTAATGGAGAACTTTGTAATTATGGAAAGTGGTTAACCCTAAAAATGAGGAAAATAGGTTAAGTGACCTATAAATTGGTTAAGTGACCTAGAAATAGGTTAAGTGACCTAGAAATGGGTTAAGTGACCTAGAAGATGGAGAGTATAAATAAGAGGCAAGACTCTCTCATTTTACATCACACTTGAGCATATTAAATATCTATAGGCGACGGAGGTAACCAAGGGATATCTAAGCCGAATTTCAGAGGGAAGGTGAAGAAAATAAGGATAGAATTCAAGGGAGGATAAATTCTTTTGATGATGCTTTCTAAGGTATGTTATTTATAGGTCATATCACCATTTTCGCATAAATATTTTTATAGAATGATTCAGACCGTGAAATTGCTATGCCATTGAGGAAACATATCCAAGTATATGTGGTAAAAAAATCATCTTGTGGGTCGTTGTATTTTTGGATTTACACTTCGTGGAAAATAGGGTTTGTGGCTAGTCCTGAAACTAGTCTAAAATAGATGTTTCAGGTAAAAACATAATAACTTCTTCATAATAGATCCAAATTCAGTAAGAACAAATGTGTTGGTTAGAGTACTGTCTTTGGTATGTTGTGTAACATTTTCAGATCGATTCAACAGATATTCCATGTGGTGCACACTCTACAAGGTCGCTCTCTAGAATAAGCCAAAATTCAATAAGGTATGCCATTTTTTCTATAACCCCTTTTCTGAGAGGTTCCAAGTAGTGACACCTATAGAAATTACATAAAACACACTAAAGAACATTGTGTATCATTTTTAGATATTTATTCATTACAAGTACATAGTTATGATTATTTCAAGTTAGGGTTGTTGACTAATCCAAAACTAGTCATGTGAGACTAAATAAAATTTTGTTGAAAATGGTAGTCTCTTGTTGTTAAAGTTAAGGAAGGTTTGTAGGTATGTGATCATATACACCAGGTCTATTACAAAGTTACAAATAATATTTGGATGATGAAATTGATGAGGGCTTTTGGTTGAGGTACATGTTGGGTACATGGTTGAGACAATTAGTTCATGAGTTGGCACATACATACAGGTTGGTGCATGGTTGATGCACTTTTTTATGGTACAGTTTGAGGTATAGTTTGATGCATGGTTGATGCATGGTTCAGGTTTACATTGGTATATCTCACAGTGATAGTGTGACAGTGGTTCCATCATTCTACTTCTACTTCAGGGTGGTTGGACAGGGAAAGGATAGGTGGTTGTAGCCACCATCTGGTTGTAGCCGGAGAACTTAAGGGGTCGCAACCTCCTTCTGGTTCAAGCCAAAGAATTGGGGAGTTGGAGCTTCCCTTAGGTTGTAGCCTAAGAAACTAGGGGGTTGGAGCCTCCTTCCAGTTGAAAATGGAAAACAAAGGAAGTTGGTGTTTCCAATGAATGTAATTCTTCATGACATATAAGAAAAATCCTTTTGTGGTTTTCTCCTGCTTTGGGTTTCCACGTAAAACACTGGTGTACTATGTATGTGTATGATTGTTCATTGATTATTTACTCTGTAGTTATTGGATGATAATTCTACATTGATATAACACTTGGATTATATGGTTAAAAAGGATTAAATTTCTCTATTACTGATTCAACCCCCCTCTCAGTAATCCAAAATATACTAGGCGTAGGAAGGAGTGAGGAGTCAACTCGAATTAGGGAGATAATTCATGCCATTACAACTCACCTTTTGGATTTGACTTCCCAACTCAATTGGAATTGTAACTAAACTTTTCATGTTATGGAAACTCGTCCTTGAGACTTGACATTGCATGGCATGCCAACTCAACATGCAACTCGACATACAAATGGACATGCATGCATGCATGCATGAAACTTGACATGCATGCATGCAAATTGACATGCAACATGCAACATGAAACATAACTTGTCAAATTGGATTTGACCACTTGAACTAGACAAGCAATTCAACTTTTACAACTTGAGTTTGAAAACTCAAACTAGAGATGCAGCTCCACCTTTTACAACTTGAGTTTTCCACTCAAAATAGACATTCAAATTGAATTTTATACATGGAAATTCAAATTTCTTTTCATGGTGGATAATCATGTTACATGTGACAATGCACTCAATCAATGCATTTACATTATTTGCACAAGGAAGATTGTTTGTTTCTAGCTCATAGAGGACAACCCTCGCTTAACACTGTTGTTGGTTGGAAAAAAGGGGCACAAGAATCTCTGGTAAGACAAACTGAAATATCCACCAACTACCTAGCATAACATTTTCACAACCATTGCCAATTCCGCCAACTATGTAGCTTGGCTTGGGTTGTAACAACCATTTCCAATTCCCTTCATGGATTTTGTTAGTGGTTATCCTACCACCCAATGCAAACATGATTGACTCTTTGAAGTACTATACAAATTTTCAAAGAAGCTAGTATTTGTAACTTGCCACAACACTATTAGTGCCTCTAAAGTTGTCAAACTCTTATTTTAACCTGTATGGAGTAATTTTAGCTTACCGTTGGCCATCATTTCTGATCACAACTCTCAATTGTCCTTAGAGTGAGATATGGGTTCCAATATGAGGTTTTATGCACTAGGGACAGGTCTCAAACAATGGATAGGGGAGAAATTGATGGAATTAGGCCATAAGGTTCTTAACCTAATGAGCCATTATCAAGACCTTTAACCATAACATTGAACATCTGAAGTGTATATTTGGCATATAAGAAGAATATGGATGCAATCAAGAGTTTTTGTATAGTAGGGATGGGTCTCGATTCCTTAACCATATCCAAGGGACGAAAATAAGTTCCTTACACCATAAAGGGATCTATGCAGGTCATTGTCCATGAACATGAGCGCAAACCATGACAAAGGACCTTTAGAGGTGATATTTATCCCCTAAGTGGAATATAGGTACCATTATGAGGTCTTACATGCTAGGGATGGGTCTTAAGCTAGTGTTGGTCATGGTTGAGGGAGTAAAATAAGGCCCTTTCACCCTAGATGAATCCTTTAGGGATCAAGACCCATAAAAAACATCATAATCCAAATAACATTTCATATATAGGTCATCATTGTCCTTTAAGTGATATATGAGAATCATTATGACATTTGTGCATCAATTATGGGTTTCAAGGACTTAGCTACCATTGGGGGAGAAATATTGGGAATTAAATTCTAAAAGAATATTTTTGGGATAGTGGGCAATGGTCAATGCCTTGAATTACAATACAATTTGTCTAAAATATATCATTTTCATATGAGTGGGATAAGGGTGCCATTAGGATTTTTTGTGTAATAGGGATAGGTATCGAGGCCTTAGCCATGATTAGGGAAGGAAAGCAAGGTCATTAATTCCTAAATGAATCTTATAGTTCTTATAGGAAATATTACTCAAACCCACAAAAACATTTAGAAAGTACCTTTTTCCTTCAATAGGATATGGGTACCATTAAAAGGTTTTACAAACAAGAGACAGATCTCAAGTATTTGACCCAAAATTAATATTCTATGGCCTTGGTCCCTAAATTATGCCTCAAACCACCATGCAAACCCATATCATTGGCCTCTTGGTGAGATATGGGCATCATTAAGATATTTTTTGTACCATGCATGGGTCTCAAGTCCTTGACCATGGTAAATGAAGGAAAAAAATGATTATAGGATCTAAATTAATCTTCTAGGGATCATAATCCATGAATGACACTTTGATCCATCGTACAAACCCTCTATATGGAATATTTGACCTCCAAATGAGATATGGGAGCTATTATAAATTTTTCAAAAGACATAATGGATGGGTCTTAAGACCTCAACAATGGTCATGGGAGAAAATAAAGGATATTAAGACATTATAAAGATTTTAAATATGATTAACCATGAAAAGGCCCTTGAAACACTATAGAGGGCCTTTAGAGGGGAGTTTTGGCCTTTGATTGAGATATGGGTGCCATTATAACGTTTTGTGCACCATGGATGGGTCTCAAGGTCTTGACCATGGTAATAGGAGGAAATAATGGGCCTCAATTAATATATAAATATTTCAATATATATTCCATGAATAATGAATCAAAGCACCAAGGATAAAGATGAATCATGTCTTAGGTACTAAAATATTCTTTTATGGTTCATGTACCATGTATAGGATCTAAAACCATCACACAAGACATGTAGTTGGAATTTTTACCCCACAAGCACATATGGACGCCGTTACGAGGTTTTTCACACTAAGGATTGGTATTAGGGACCTGACCATGGTCCAAGGATAACCAGTAGGGCCTAAAACATACTTTTAGGGCACATACTCAAGTTTCCCACCTCATAATTTTAGGCTATCAATCCAAGTGATGAAAATGTTGTTATCATCCAACTTACTCATAATTGTGAATGACCTATTTACAAGAATATTCTCCTTCTCCTTGCATATTACATAGATAGATTAAGAATTAACTTTTTAATTGTAAAATCCTCCTATCTTGGCATAGTTTAACCCTTTAATCATTGTATTATATTCATCTATCAATAAAGTGACTTGCACTTGGACTCTTCCACGCCCACTTAGGGGGTTTTGAACCCAATTTTTGTCACTCAAAGTTAGCATAAACCTAAGTTTGAAATAGAGGACCTTTGATAGAAAAAATAAATACTTCTTTAATTGCTTAGCAGAGTTCCAATGTGGTTTAGTCAATTAGGAGAGGTGATGATTTCATTGTATTATTTTATATATCTCACTATATTCTTACAATCCTGGCTAACTCTATATCTGATTTGATTGACTGAAGGTACAATCAAACATGTACCTATCAGATATTTCTTCCTCAAGTGAGGGAAGCTCAGGACAAATAGTCTAGGGAAATGTGACTGCATCTAGTAGATCATATGATCGGCGAACAAGGACCACTAGAGGTGAAAAGGTTAGAAGAAAATTCCATAGACGCATGGAATTTTTTCTTGCCAAGGATGATCATGCTCTTATGATGATGAGAGCATAGGAGAGATAGAGGTGCCACTCAGGTATAAGAATCCGGTGAAACAATGGGTACCTAAGGAATTGCCTCCATTAGACACTGAATTCATTGTCAACAATAAGACATATCACATTGCACCATCCTATGTGCATGGCCTGGGGCTATTTTCTATGGATGGAATAATTGTAAAATAAAATATAGTAACTGAATTGATGGATTATGTCAGACCGTTTTACAATTATTTTTAGTGCGGATGATAATGGACTTCCACTAAAATAAATAAGACTCCCAGGTAGTTTTACATATTTTGACTATTTCATGTTGTCCATATCAAACATAAATCATTGAGATTATTATTTTTAAATTAATGATCATATATTTTTGCATGTAGAAAATGACCATTTTTATAGGAATTCAGAGAGAAATGCCTTGTTGATTTTTGGGGCAACCGTATGCACGAGGTGGAATTTCCAGAATTCCAACCTAAAAATTGAACTTTTGGATTATCTTGAAGGTCTCTTTGGAGTAGAGACCTTCAATAAAAAAGTGGTCGCCTCTGTAGTGGGAGAATATTTAAAATATACAAGGGATGTGTATAGAAGAAACTTGGAAGTCAACCCTAGGTATGATCACTCCCCATCGATTCCAGAGAGGGAGTGGAAGGCGCTCATTGATGATGCAAAAGAAAAGAAATTAAGAAAAACACGAGAGAAAATAACTGGTACCCCAAGGTAAATTACAATATTTTGATTTCAATACATTTAATTTTCTTTAGATCTAAATAAAAGTGTGGTATATAATATATTTTAAAATTTTGATGATAGGTTTCCTAACACTTCGAAGGTAGCCATAGCAAGGATTTCCAAACATGGCCAACACATGCTAGGCTAGGGAAGATACTTGAGGTTACAGTCACGAATAATGAGATCCCAAACATCTTAACAATATTATTTGTATCTCCTTACAAATTTTACGTAATTGCATCCAATAACATTAAAAATACATAATCTTATGCAATGCAGGGCGATGACTTTGGAACTGAAGCCACAGAAGAAGACCTTTGAATTGGTTACAAGTACGACTATAAAGCTAGCTTTGATCATAGGAAAATCACGGGGCAAACCCCAAGATCCAGTTTGCAGGATAAGATAAATATAAATCAACCCAGATTAACCTTTCATTACTTATAAAATACATAAATGTTTGATATCGTCCATAACTTTAATGTCTTACTTTGTTTTTATCAGAGGAGCAACACTATCAATGAAAATGTTAGTACTAGACAACAATGTGTTGATAGTGAAATGCAACAAGAAGATCATGGTGCTCCTGAGCAACCCCATCCAAGTGGGGTGCAGCCCGGCGATGTTCCTGTGACTGAGGCCCACGACGATAAAATGACTTTATTAATCATATACTTAAAAATTTCGTACTTATAGATTTTGTAATTCTAATTTTTATTAGTTATACGTTTATGGTTTTGTCATTATAGATTTTGTCATTTCAATGTTAGAGAATGTCATAGTTGATCCTCCTTAATCTGAAGATCAGGAGTACAGGGAAACCATTCCACTGGTGCCCACTAGTGGACCAAGTAAATAATTACATTGCAGAGGTTTTTTTTAATATTAATGAACTACTTCAATGATATTTAAAAATTAGCCATATAAATTTAATGTTTTTTGTTTTTGTAGGCGATGGACCCTCAAATAAACCTCCATGTCGTGGGTACGAGACTAGGCATGCTCGACATGAGATGACTGAAGCAACATAAGATGTTGAAGAGACCCTAGAAAATGAAGACATGGAGGCTGATGACTTACCTGATGACTTACTTAAGAACTCGACTAGAAAACTAACGAAGACTAAAAGAAATTTATGATGTATAATAATTTTATAAGACAGATCGATGTATATTATATAGCTAGTATATTTGGAACATATTTTGGATGATAAATCTCATTTATAAAAACTCTTTTTTATGACATATGCATTTGAATGATAAACCTCATTTATAACTTTACAATCAATTTTTAACAATTTTGAATATTTTTAATGCACATTTTTCATTAGAATATAGATTGGGTATTGGGGAATTGACAACGATGTGAGGGGAGGGGAGGGGCCATAGGAGATTCCACCTTCATGTGGTTGGCCCTGTTCAATAGAGAAAAAATTATTGGAGGCTTTTATTCTTGGATAAAACCTCTCTCAATCCAACAAGGCAACACCGTAGTCAATGTTGACTTCATTGTTGCTCCTTCAAATTGAGGGATGTTTGCTCCAAGATCAGATGGCTCCAATAAATTATTCTCAAAACCAAGAGGAGCTTATTTAGGATTTCTCATCTGAGATGCACATTCCTTCGATATATAGTGTTCATGATATGTGATTCATCATTGTTGAATGATTACATGTTTAGAATACTAATCACAATGAATCTTTCTACATTTTATCAAGTTGATTAGTTAGTTATCAGTATAACTAATTTTTCTTGTAGTCTTGTGTGCACAAGTTTTTGCATGTTTCAGAAGAAGCAATAAATAATAAGTGAAAGCACTTCAAGCTGTGGATCTACTTTGAACATAGTACCTAAGGTAAGTTCATCATGTTTTCTTTCTCAAAAGTTAGTTACTTTGATCAGATTAGTTACAGATTCTTTGATTATCGTTATTATTATTTGTTACATATAAATAAAGTAATCTTGTATGACTCTCCTCATTAATGATGCCATCCAACCTAATATCCTTCAAGATATGCACCTTTATAGATGTCTCCACCACTAACATATAACTAACACATCCATATGTAGGTTGTAAAATCTTCCTTCTTGATGGTTTTATAAATTACTATTGGTATTCCTCGTGAATCCCTTCAACTACATTGCACACCTTCATGTGCAAAACCTTCTTCTATGCATACTACCCTTGAACCTATTTATTGTGCACCATCCTTAGTTATGCCTTTCCCAACCTTCATTTGTGTTGACTTCCCCCTACATATCTTGTTTGGATCCTACTCATTGCTACCTTGCACACGTATGTCAAATATAACACATGTTCTCACACACTCTCCTTTTGTGCCTAGATGCACAAATGCCTTTTCTCCTATCAACAATGCTCTTGCATCAAATTCCCCTTACCAATAAAAAATTGTGGGAATAAGTGGTTAGAATATTGAAGCTAAAATACATGTGGTGCAAAGGAAATTTTCATAAATGTCATCTCAGATGGCCTCAACAATCTCCTCGACCGGTTGAATATTAGGGGTATAAATGGAAATAAATGTAGACACACACCTATAACCTAGAGATATGTTGAACTCCTAAGTAACAATAGCTACAACCTTTGACAATCTTGATTTATATTAGTCAATTTTTGAGGAGCTCAAAGAGAAAGGTAAGGTATCTATCTATTAGTGAGTTGACACCCCTATGGGTAGGGAATTCATTTCCTTGAGTGATAGAAAAGTTGTACTAATGGGATACTAATGGGTTTTACTATTCATCCCCTTTTGGGGGACAATGATTTGGAGAGTGTTATGGATCATTGAATTTCTATGAGTAGATGAACTAGGGAATCAAATATTTATAAGATGTTAATTCAAGCCTCCCAAGGCACACTGAGAACATGGGGATCTAAATAAAATGACCTTTGAGCCATGATATTAGATAACTCAGAATTAGATGTATTTTAACTCTTAATAGTTTCCTAAGAGCATAGTATAAATAGTTATTCTGCTATCCTAATCAATTTTCCTAAGGCAAGGTAAAACTTGTAAATTTTACCTAAAGCTTGCTCATTTTTCTTCATATTTTGAATTCATCTTTCACTTGTAAAGTTTTGATAACTTTGGGGCAAGGCTAGGTAAAACTAGTCCAACCTTTTTCATAATGTTTCCAATATTTCAAGAAATGCTATGAATGTAATCTGTCGATTATTTCATTTGAGGAAGAAATAAAAGCATATATTTGGTCATGTTTGTTGTATTTTTGTCACTTTTAAAAACTTGAACATCCTTAATAGGCTATGTGCAGTATAGGACATAGGTTGTCAATAATATTAACTCTCATATTCAATGTGTTTCAAGTCGTATCTCCTATGATGCATACCTCCCTAAATTTTCATATATGTTATGATGTGTAGCAAGTACAAACGAATTATGTTTCTACAGGGGACATAGAGTTTTGGCATTGATGGATTAAAATGACCTTACATGGATTGATTTTACTCCCTTCCTAAAGTTCAACATAGGCCCTAATTAAATTTTTTTATGCTATATTTGGATATTGTATTTTTATGCATTATAATTAGGTGTTAAGATGATGACATATTCCTTAGGGATCTATAGTTGGGAGGGGGTAGTGGGAAATAATAATCCACATTAACTACGGTGAAAGAATTAAGTTGGTGAATCAAGTAAAAATTAGTTTATAGATTATGTATTTGTCAGATATGTGATCAATTTAAAATAGTAGTTTATCATATTTTGTGTGGGTTCATGTTCATTCCTTTAATGCCAATATTAATGTATGTATTGAAGTCAGATCCATAAGGAAGGAGAGTGTAACATGAGAAAGGTGGTTCTATCCTGCCTCGCATCAAGTGCTTTCCTTTATAATTTTGTCCTTCCATTTTATTAAATACGGTTTATATGGTGTACCATGTGTCTTGAAAAGCTTCTCACCTATCACTTCCTTAAACTATTTTTTATTCTTCTTGGGCATATGGTTGCATTAATAATATTTCATGTCTTCCCTAATGCATAATCTTATGTCACTTTGTAATATTAGATATCCTTCATATTGAATATCAATAATTGTCAAATTCTTTAGGAAATTTTGCCTTGTAATCCATTAGATATGTTGGATTACTAAGAGGGGGGGTGAATCAGTAATAGAGAAATTTAATCCTTTTTAACCATATAATCCAAGTGTTATATCAATGTATCATTATCATCCAATAACTGCAAAGTAAATAAGCAATGAACAAATGAAAAATCATACACATACACAGTACACCGGTGTTTTACGTGGAAACCCAATGCGGGAGAAAACCACATAATGCTTTATCTTATATGTCTTGAGGAATTACATTCATTGGAAGCACCAAATTCCTTTGTTTTCTAGCTAAAACTAGAAGGAGGATCCAACCCCCTAGCTTCTCAGGCTACAACCTAAGGGAATATCCAACTCCCCAATTATCTGGCTACAACTAGAAGGAGGCTACAATCCTTATGTTCTCCGGCTACAACCAGAAGGTGGCTACAACCACTTGTCCTTGCCCTGTCCAACCGCCCTGAAGTAGAAGTAGAATGATGGAACCACTGTCACACTATCACTGTGAGATATACCGTTGTAAACCTTTACCAATAAACTTGAACCATGCATCAACCATGCATTAATCTATACTTCAACCTGTAATCAACCTGTACCATAAACAAGTGCATCAACCATGCACCAACCTGTACCAAACAACCTGTAATCAACCTGTACCATAAACAAGTGCATCCAACCATGTACCAAGTATGTACCAATCATGTGTCACCTACTCATCAATATGTACCAACATCATCAACTATACACCTCATGTATGTGCCAACTCATCAACTACTTGTCTCAACCATGTACCCAACATGTACCTTTACCAAATGCCCTCATCAATTTCATCATATAAATATGATTTGTAAATATGTAATAGACCTGGTGCATATGATCACATGCCTACAAACCTTCCTTAAATTTAACAACAAGAGACTAGCATTTTCATCAAACTTTTCTTTAGTCTCACATGACTAGTTTTGGATTAGTCAAAAACCCTAACTTGAAATAATCATAACTATGTACCTGTAATGAATAAATATCTGAAACTGATAAACAATGTTATTCAGTGTGTTTTATGAAATTCCTCCAAGTTTCACTACTTGAAACCTCTCAGAAAAGGATTTATAGCAAAAATGGCATACCTTGCTTAATTCTGGCTTATTCTAGAGAGAGACCATGTAGAGCGTGCTCCGCATGGAATATTTGTTGAATCGATCTAAAAATGTTACATAGAATAAAAAATACTGTAATATAACCAAAAAATTTTGTCTTATTGAATTTGGATCTTTTATGAAGAAGTTATGACGTTTTTACCCAAAACACCTATTTTAGACTAGTTTAGGGACTAGCCACAAACCCTATTTTCCATGGAGTGTAACTCCAAAAATAAAATTACCCACAAGATGAATTTTTTACCATAGATACTTGGATATGTTTAATCAATGGAATAGAAATTTCATGGTCTGAAGAATTCTAGAAAAAAAATTATTGCGAAAATGGTGATATGACCTGTAAATAACATACCTTAGAAAGCATCATCAAAAGAATTTATCCTTCCTTGAATTCTGACCTTCTTTTCTTCACCTTCCCTCATAAATTCGGCTTAGGTATCCTTTGGTTACCTTAGACACCTATATATATTCAATATTCTCAAGTGTTATCTAAAATTAGATAGCCTTGCCTCTTATTTATACTCTCCGAGTAGCTTCCTTAAAAACATCTTCTAGGTCACTTTGCCCACTTTCCTTATTTTAGGGTTAACCCACTTCTAATTTCTCCATTAGATTTATTATTGAAATAATTTATTTTGTATTCACTTTGAATTATAGTACACTCATCACTTCACTTTATTATTTACCTTTTAAAATCTCTTAAACCACTTTGACTACTTTGACCTTTTGGGGCTTCTAGATGACATATGAGGGTCCTCCAACTTCGTAAGGCCATAACTCTCAAACCGTGAGGATTTATGTGACGTTCCACATACCACCAGAGATGGAATGACATGGAATATCCATATAGAATAGTATTACATGAAAATATATCAAAACTCATACCATTATCCATCAAACAAACTTGGGTCCATTACCCAAACCTGGGTTCTCCAACTTCTCATGGGCATAACTCTCTAACCGTGAGGAGTTATGTGACGTTCCACATACCACTGGAAATGGAATGAAAATAAATATCCATATAGGATAGTTTCATTGACAAATTCACTGACCTTCATCTCATTATTCCAAAAATAAGCATGGGTTCTCTAACCATACTTCTAGGATAACTCAATCCGCAAAGCGTCTTTCCGTGAGAGCTTTCACCATAATGGGACCACTTTGGAGTTCATCCATTTTTACTTATTATCAACCATGAAAATACAATAATGATTCATATTTACATCAAACAAACTTGGGTCCATTACCCAAACCTTTGTGCTACCGAAATTCACTACCGAACTTTCTCAAAGGGTTTGTTGCCATATTTATTACGGGCAGACATGAGGTAGAGTATTTGTTTGTCATTGATGGCAAGCTCAGCCCGATGATGATGAACAAGAGAAAGTGGCAAGACCAACAGTGCAACAATGATCACATGGCAAGATCAAAAGCGTAAACTCCATTTCGGAGTTTCGGATACCGAGAGTTGGAGGAGTCAAGAGTCGAGACTCTTCATCACAGGAGTCCTGAAGTTGCAAAATGAGAAACGCCAAAATCCCGAAACAGGAACATAAAACCATGACTTAATCTCCATTTTGGAGTTTCAGATACCGGGAGTTGGAGGAGTCAAGAGTCGAGACTCTTCATCACAGGAGTCCTGAAGTTGCGAAATGTGAAATGCCAAAATCCTGAAACAGGCACATCAAACCACGACTTAATCTCCATTTCAGAGTTTCAGATACCAGGAGTTGGAGGTGTCAAGAACACTCACGACAAGAATGCCGAAATTGCGAAATGTGAAACCACGACTTAATCTGAGTCGTTGATCAAAGAAAGATCTGGACCGTCGAATCATCAAGATTGTGGACCGTTGATCTGACTCCATTTCAGAGTTTCGGATACCGAGAGTTGGAGGAGTCAAGGAAGCAACTCGCAACATGTGAAATTGCGAAATGCCGAAATACGAAATTGTGAAAGGCGCTAACAACTAAACTCCATTTCGGAGATCGTGACTTGGAGAGTCGAGATGCCTCGCAACAGGAATTCACGACATGAGAAATCGTGAAATGCCAAAATGAGAAATTGTGAAAGGCACTAACAACTAAACTCCATTTTAGAGATCATGACTTGGAGAGTCGAGATGCTTCGCAACAGGAATCTGTGACATGCGAAATCGCAAAATGCCGAAATGCGAAATGCCGAAATGCGAAATGCCGAAATGATCGAAGCTAGTCCAACTAAGCTCTGTTTTCGGAGTTTCGGGGATCGCGACATGGAGTGTCAAGATATCTCATCACAAGAATTGCGGGAATGTCAAAATGCGAAAGGCATTTTGATTAGGCTCGTGGTCACAACCAATGAGCATATGGAGTAAGCGCGAGACCCATCATTTATAATCCAATGGTGTAGGTTAATCAGGAATATGATTGAAGGGTTATTGTTTCTCTTCATGATTAATTGTTCAGTTATGATTCAGTTATCAGAACCGAATCATGGTTCTTAGACGGTTGGCGTTTCAGTTGCTGAAGCGTTGTTCTAGGGATTTGAGGGGTAATTGAAGGGGTGGTAGTGCATAAAAGAAACATGCAGTGACTGTGTGTGGTTGGTCGTTCTGAATGAAAAATGAGTTGAACTGTAAGAAAGGGAAAATTACAGTATGCGCAGTGTGAGACCGACAGTATGCGCAGTGTAAGATAAAAATCAGAGATGAGTAACAGATGAGGAATAGACAGAAGCAAGAGAAAAATTGCAGAACATCTTGAAGAAAAGAAGAATTACAGAACAGATAGAGGAAGAGAAGAATTGCAGAACAGTTAGAAGCAAACCAGATTTACAGAATAGAGAAGAAGTGGCAAGAATCGATTTATCTATGTTGTTGGTTATTCAATCATTTATTTATATTTTAGGGTGGTTGGGAGGTGCTAGGGAGGGTTGTTGTCCTCAGAGGTTCAAGTGGGTTCTTGAACACAGGGAGTTGAAGCTTCCATCTGGTTGCAGCCAGAGAAACCAGGGTGGCAGGGTGGTGTAAGGGAGAACAAGTGTTCTCTGTTATATAGGATGGAGCCTATGTAACTGGAAGTAGGTTCTTCCATCCAGTCGGTGTTAGAACACTCAGGGAGTTGGTGCTTCCTTCTAGTCGGTGCTAGAGAAACCAGAGAGTTGGTGCTCTCAACAAGTTGGAGCTTGTAAAATAGAGGTAGTAGCCTCACTTTGAGTTGGCTCTCAAACATAGATGATGTACAAAACTTAAAATACTACCTATCATTTCGAAGAAGAAGAGGTTTTCTCCCTTTATGGGTTTCCTCATAAAATGGTGTCTCTGTGTATATCTTATGTGTGACTGATGCTCATTATTTATGTTGTCCATATGTTGTATAATATTGATGATCACTTGAAGAAATATTAAGAATGTTTTAATGGACTTAAAATTGTTTAAGCACAATAACAACTGATTCACCCCCCCTCTCAGTTGTCTTAGTAATTTCAACAATTGGTACCAGAGAAGGTTCCTTTTATTTAAAGGTAGATTTGTAAGATTAAACATGACAAGACACGAAGGAACTTCAACTAGTAAGCCTCCTCTGTTTGATGGAACAAATTTTTCCTTTTGGAAGGTTAGAATGAGAACATACCTAATGGCCTTAGGTGCTAATGTTTGGGATGTAGTAGAGACTGGATATATAAAGCCTGTTATGCTAGCTTCCAAGGATGATAAGTTAGAATTTAGCTTTAATGCTAAGGGAATGCATGCTATCTTGAATGGACTTTCAGAAGCCGAGTTTGTAAAGGTGATGCATATTCAAACTGCCAAAGAAATGTGGGATAAACTTATTAGCAGCTATGAAGGAAATGAGAAAGTAAAAGATGCCAAACTTCAAACATTTAGGTTGAAGTTTGAACAACTAAATATGAATGAAGATGAAACAGTTAGCAAGTATTTTTTAAGAGTTGAATAACTTGTGAATTCCATGAAGGGTCTTGGTGAGAAGTTTGAAGAATCAATTTTAGTTTAGAAGATTTTAAGATCTTTTCTTGATAAATTTAATCCAAAAGTCTCTGCAATAGAAGAACTAAATGATGTTAAAACTCTGTCCATTGATCAACTCCTAAGAACTTTAACTGAATATGAAATGAGAATCAACAAAGATAAATCCATTACTAGAGAAACATCTTTTAAAGCAGACAAAAATACTGATTCAGATTTAGATGATATTAAGACAAAATTTGTGAGAAGGTTAAAGAAAGGATCAGGAAAATATCAAGGCAAGCTTCCCTTCAAATGTTTTAACTGTGGTAAGATAGGTCATTTTTCATCTAAGTGTCCCCATCAGAAAAAGGACCATAACTCTGATGATGAAAAGAAGTACAAATTCAAGAAATATAGTAAGAAGAAAAGTTTGTGTGGAAATAATGACAATTCCTCAGAAGACATAGATAGTGATTCATCATGTGAAGACAATGTGAATGATTTTATGCTTATGGCTATGGGAGATCTTGATGATGAACACACAGGAGGTGAAATGGATGATGAAGAAGTTGTGGTGGATATGGAAGGTGAATTAATCAGTGCTTTGGAAGAAATTGATAGACTCAAATGTAAGAAGAGAAAACAAAAACAATTGTTGAAGCAGTTTAAAATGAATGGTGAAAAACCTGTTGAAAAATTTTCTCTACTAAATTGGAGTTAGAAGAGGTAAATAAAATAGAATACATACTGAAACAACAGTTGTCAGAGAAGAAAGCGAGGTGTGAAGCCTTAGAATAAGAGATAGTAAAAACCAGAAAAGAAATGGAGAAGTTTAAGGGATTGTATCACCAAAATCTGCCAAGTATTAAAGCCTTAGAAGGATTAACCTCCATTCTAAATCAGCAAAGAAACCCAAACTTGAAAGATGGATTCAGGTATGAAGAAGGATCAAGTAGTGATCATCCAAGTAATACAAAACCTATCAAGTTTTTCAAATCCTCAAACTTTGACAACAGTCACTCTGTAGAAACAAAGAAAGAAAATCAACCACCAAGAAGGAATGAAAGAAAAAGCACCTTAACTGAATTTGTAGATCAAAGAGATTATCGGCATGAAAGAAATCAACCTCCTCAAAGAAGACAAAATTTTTCAAGGTACAAAGGTTTTTTCTATGGTTATTGTTTTTTCTGCTCTAATTTTGGTCACAAAGCTATAAATTGTTCTTTAAGATTTAGATATGAACAATCAAGATATTCAACGAATAACCATCTTCCACAACAAAGATCGAGACAACCAAGCAACAAACAACCTCAGACTATAAATCATGTGATGGCTGGAAAAAGGATGCAGGTTAAACATAACAATAGTTATGATCATAACAATAGTTATGAGCATAACAATCACTATGATCTTCTATTTAGTGAACCATAATGTTACATCTATCATAACTATGAACATAAAGCTGCAGATTGTTGTTTAAGGAATTACAAGCCAGATTTGATCCCCACTGCTGAAAATGTCAAGGTTTGGAAGAAGAAAGAAGATAACAAGTGTGGACTAGTGTTATTAGCACAAAGACAAAAGAATCCCTGGTATATTGATAGTGGATGTTCCAAACATATGAATGGAGACAAAAGTAAGTTTCTAACTCTAAGTGAAATCAAATCAGGGAATGTAACTTTTGGAAATGATGCACCAGGAAAAATAAAAGGTAAAGGAATGGTAAGTTTGAGTAATGGAAAAGGGAAAGCTCAAGATGTGTTGTTTG
>ML787921.1:17475-42312 GCA_009831015.1 Picea engelmannii | reverse complement strand
ATTTAATCCTTTTTAACCATATAATCCAAGTGTTATATCAATGTATCATTATCATCCAATAACTGCAGAGTAAATAAGCAATGAACAAATGAACAATCATACACATACACAATACACCAGTGTTTTACGTGGAAACCCAAAGCGGGAGAAAACCACATAATACTTTATCTTATATGTCTTGAGGAATTAGATTCATTGGAAGCACCAACTTCCTTTGTTTTCTAGATGCAACTGGAAGGAGGCTCCAACCCCCTAGCTTCTCAGGCTACAACCTAAGGGAATATCCAACTCCCCAATTATCTGGCTACAACTAGAAGGAGGCTACAATCCCTATGTTCTTCGGCTACAACCGGAAGGTGGCCACAACCACTTTTCCTTGCCCTGTCCAACTGCCCTGAAGTAGAAGTAGAATGATGGAACCACTGTCACACTATCACTATGAGATATACTGCTATAAACCTTTACTAATAAACTTGAACCATGCATCAACCATGCATTAATCTATACTTCAACTTGTAATCAACCTGTACCATAAACAAGTGCATCAACCATGCATTAATCTATACTTCAACCTGTAATCAACCTGTACCATAAACAAGTGCATCAACCATGCACCAACCTGTACCAAACAACCTGTAATCAACCTGTACCATAAACAAGTGCATCCAACCATGTACCAAGTATGTACCAATCATGTGTCACCTACTCATCAATATGTACCAACATCATCAACTATACACCTCATGTATGTGCCAACTCATCAACTACTTGTCTCAACCATGTACCCAACATGTACCTTTACCAAATGCCCTCATCAATTTCATCATCTAAATATGATTTGTAAATATGTAATAGACCTGGTGTATATGATCACATACCTACAAACCTTCCTTAAATTTAACAACAAGAGACTAGCATTTTCATCAAACTTTTCTTTAGTCTCACATGACTAGTTTTGGATTAGTAAAAAACCCTAACGTGAAATAATAATAACTATGTAAATGTAATGAATAAATATCTGAAACTGATAAACAATGTTATTCAGTGTGTTTTATGAAATTCCTCCAAGTTTCACTACTTAAAACCTCTCAGAAAAGGATTTATAGCAAAAATGGCATACCTTGCTTAATTCTGGCTTATTCTAGAGAGAGACCATGTAGAGCGTGCTCCGCATGGAATATTTGTTGAATCGATATAAAAATATTACATAGAATAAAAAATACTGTAATATAACCAACAAATTTTGTCTTATTGAATTTGGGTCTTTTATGAAGAAGTTATGACGTTTTTACTCGAAACACCTATTTTAGACTAGTTTAGGGACTAGCCACAAACCCTATTTTCCATGGAGTGTAACTCCAAAAATACAACGAACCACAAGATAAATTTTTTACCATGGATACTTGGATATGTTTCCTCAATGGAATAGAAATTTCATGGTCTGAAGAATTCTAGAAATTTTTTTATTGCGAAAATGGTGATATGACTTGTAAATAACATACCTTAGAAAGCATCATCAAAAGAATTTATCCTTCCTTGAATTCTGACCTTCTTTTCTTCACCTTCCCTCATAAATTCGGCTTATATATCCTTTGGTTACCTTAGACACCTATATATATTCAATATTCTCAAGTGTTATCTAAAATGAGATAGCCTTGCCTCTTATTTATACTCTCCGAGTAGCTTCCTTAAAAACATCTTCTAGGTCACTTTGCCCACTTTCCTTATTTTAGGGTTAACCCACTTCTAATTTCTCCATTAGATTTATTATTGAAATAATTTATTTTTTATTCACTTTGAATTATAGTACACTCATCACTTCACTTTATTATTTACCTTTTAAAATCTCTTAAACCACTTTGACTACTTTGACCTTTTGGGGCTTCTAGATGACATATGAGGGTCCTCCAACTTCGTAAGGCCATAACTCTCAAACCGTGAGGATTTATGTGACGTTCCACATACCACCATAGATGGAATGACATGTACTATCCATATAGAATAATATTACATGAACATATATCAAAACTCATACCATTATCCATCAAACAAACTTGGGTCCATTACCCAAACCTGGGTTCTCCAACTTCTCATGGCCATAACTCTCTAACCGTGAGGAGTTATGTGATTTTCCACATACCAATGGAAATGGAATGAAAATAAATATCCATATAGGATAGTTTCACTGACCTTCATCTCATTATTCCAAAAATAAGCATGGGTTCTCTAACCATACTTCTAGGATAACTCAATCCGCAAAGCGTCTTTCCGTGAGATCTTTCACCATAATGGGACCACTTTGGAGTTCATCCGTTTGTACTTATTATCAACCATGACAAGACAATAATGAGTCATATTTACATCAAACAAACTTGGGCCCATTACCCAAACCTTTGTGCTACCGGAATTTGCTACCAAACTTTCTCCAAGGGTTTGTTGGCATATTTATTACGGGCACATAGGAGGCAGAGTATTTGTTTGTCATTGATGGAAAGCTCATCCCGACGATGATGAACAAGAGAAAGTGGCAAGACTAGCAGTGCAACGATGATCACATGGCAAGATCATAAGCGTAAACTCCATTTCAGAGTTTCGGATACCGGGAGTTGGAGGAGTCAAGAGTCGAGACTCTTCATCACAGGAGTCCCGAAGTTGCAAAATGAGAAACGCCGAAATCCCGAAACAGGCACATAAAACGATGACTTAATCTCCATTTTGGAGTTTCGGATACCGAGAGTTGGAGGAGTCAAGATTTGAGACTCTTCATCACATGAGTCTCGAAGTTGCAAAATGCGAAACGCCGAAATCCTGAAACAGGCACATCAAACCACGACTTAATCTCCATTTCAGAGTTTCAGATAATGGGAGTTGGAGGTGTCAAGAACACTCACGACAAGAATGCTGAAATCGTGAAATGTGAAACCACGACTTAATCTGAGTCATTGATCAAAGGAAGATCTGGACCGTCAAATCATCAAGATTGTGGACCGTTGATCTGACTCCATTTCATAGTTTCGGATATCGAGAGTTGGAGGAGTCAAGGAAGCAACTTGAAACAGGAATTCGTGACATGTGAAATCATGAAATGCCGAAATATGAAATTGCGAAAGGTGCTAACAACTAAACTCCATTTCGTAGATCGTGACTTGGAGAGTCGAGATGCCTCGCAACAAGAATTCGTGACATGAGAAATCGCGAAATGCCAAAATGAGAAATTGTGAAAGGCGCTAACAACTAAACTCCATTTTAGAGATCACGACTTGGAGAGTCGAGATGCTTCGCAATAAGAATTCGTGACATGCGAAATCGCAAAATGCCGAAATGTGAAATGTCGAAATGATCGAAGCTAGTCCAACTAAGCTCCATTTTCGGAGTTTCAGGGATCGCGACATGGAGTGTCAAGATATCTCATCACAAGAATTGCGGAAATGTCGAAATGCAAAAGGCATTTTGATTAGGCTCATGGTCACAACCAATGAGCATATGGAGTAAGCACGAGACCCATCATTTATAATCCAATGGTTTAGGTTAATCAGGAATATTATCGAAGGGTTATTGTTTCTCTTCACGATTAATTGTTCAGTTATGATTCAGTTATCAGAATCGAATCATGGTTCTTAGACGGTTGGCATTTCAGTCGCTGAAGCGTTGTTCTAGGGATTTGAGGGGTAATTGAAGGGGTGGTAGTGCATAAAAGAAACACACAATGACTGTGTGTGGTTGTTCATTCTGAATGAAAAATGAGTTGAACTGTAAGAAAGGGAAAATTACAGTATGTGCAGTGTGAGACTGACAATATGCGCAGTGTAAGATAAAACTCAGAGATGAGTAACAGATGAGGAATAGACAGAACCAAGAGAAAAATTGTAGAACATCTTGAAGCAAAGAAGAATTGCAGAACAAATAGAGGAAGAGAAGAATTGCAGAACAGTTAGAAGCAAACCAGATTTACAGAACAAAGAAGAAGTGGTAAGAATCAATTTATCTATGTTGTTGGTTATTCAATCATTTGTTTATATTTCAGGGTGGTTGGGAGGTGCTAGGGAGGACTGTTGTCCTCAAAGGTTCAAGTGGGTGCTTGAACACAGGGAGTTGTAGCTTCCATCTGGTTGCAGCCAGAGAAACCAGGGTGGTAGGGTGGTGTAAGGGAGAACAAGTGTTCTCTATTATACAGGATGGAGCATGTGTAACTGGAAGTAGGTTCTTCCATCCAGTCAGTGCTGGAACACTCAAGGAGTTGGTGTTTCCTTCTAGTCGGTGCTAGAGAAACCAGAGAGTTGGAGCTTGTAAGATAGAGGTAGTAGCCTCGCTTTGAGTTGGTGCTCAAACATAGATGATGTACAAAACTTAAAATAGTGCCTATCATTTCAAAGAAGAAGAATTTTTCTCCCTTTATGGGTTTCCTCGTGAAAATGTGTCTCTGTGTATATCTTATGTGTGACTGATGCTCATTATTTATGCTGTCCATATGTTGTATAATATTGATGATCACTTGAAGAAATATTAAGAATTTTTTAATGGACTTAAAATTGTTTAAGCACAATAACAACTGATTCACCCCCCCTCTCAGTTGTCTTAGTAATTTCAACAATTGGTACCAGAGAAGGTTCCTTTTATTTAAAGGTAGATCTGTAAGCTTAAACATGACAAGACATGAAGGGACTTCAACCAATAAGCCTCCTCTGTTTGATGGAACAAATTTTTCCTTTTGGAAGGTTAGAATGAGAACATACCTAATGGCCTTAGGTACTAATGTTTGGGATGTAGTAGAGACTGGATACATAAAGCCTATTGTGCTAGCTTCCAAGGATGATAAGTTAGAATTTATCTTTAATGCTAAGGGAATGCATGCTATCTTGAATGGACTTGCAGAAGCCGAGTTTGTAAAGGTGATGCATATTCAAATTGCCAAAGAAATGTGGGATAAACTTATTAGCAGCTATGAAGGAAATGAGAAAGTAAAAGATGCCAAACTTCAAACATTTAGGTTGAAGTTTGAACAACTAAAGATGAATGAAGATGAAACAGTTAGAAAGTATTTTTTAAGAGTTGAATAACTTGTGAATTCCATGAAGGGTCTTGGTGAGAAGTTTGAAGAATCAATTTTAGTTTAGAAGATTTTAAGATCTTTTCTTGATAAGTTTAATCCAAAAGTCTCTGTAATAGAAGAACTAAATGATCTTAAAACTCTGTCCATTGATCAACTCCTAAGAACTTTAACTGAATATGAAATGATAATCAAAAAAGATAAATCCATTACTAGAGAATCATCTTTTAAAGCAGACAAAAATACTGATTCATATTTAGATGATATTGAGGCAAAATTTGTGAGAAGCTTAAAGAAAGGATCGGGAAAATATCAAGGAAAGATTCCCTTAAAATGTTTTAACTGTGGTAAGATAGGTCATTTTGCATCTAAGTGTCCCCATCAGAAAAGGACCATAACTCTGATGATGAAAAGAAGTACAAATTCAAGAGATATAGTAAGAAGAAAAGTTTGTGTGGAAATAATGACAATTCCTCAGAAGACATAGATAGTGATTCATCATGTGAAGACAATGTGAATGATTTTATGCTTATGGATATGGGAGATCTTGATCATGAACAAACAGGAGGTGAAATGGATGATGAAGAAGCTGTGGTGGATATGGAAGTTGAATTAATTAGTGCTTTGGAAGAAATTGATAGACTCAGATGTAAGAAGAGAAAACAAAAACAATTGTTGAAGCAGTTTAAAATGAATGGTGAAAAACTTGATGAAAATTTTTCTCTACTAAAAGTGGAGTTAGAAGAGGCAAAGAAAATAGAATACATACTGAAACAATAGTTGTCATAGAAGAAAGCGAGGTGTGAAGCCTTGGAAGAAGAGATAGTAAAAACCATAAAAGAAATGGAGAAGTTTAAGGGATTGTATCACCAAAATCTGCCAAGTATTAAAGCCTCAGAAGGGTTAACCTCCATTCTAAATCAACAAAGAAACCCAAAGTTGAAAGATGGATTGGGGTATGAAGAAGGATCAAGTAGTGATCATCCAAGTAATACAAAACCTATCAAGTTATTCGAATCCTCAAACATTGACAACAATCACTCTGTAGAAACAAAGAAAGAAAATCAACCACCAAGAAGGAATGAAAGAAAAAGTACCGTAACTAAATCTGTAGATCAAAGAGATTATCGGCATGAAAGAAATAGACCTCCTTAAAGAAGACAAACTTTTTCAAGGTACAAATGTTTTTTCTATGGTTATTGTTTTTTCTGCTCTAATTTTGGTCACAAAGCTATAAATTGTTCTTTAAGATTTAGATATGAACAATCAAGATATTCAACGAATAACCGTCTTCCACAACAAAGATCGAGACAACCAAACAACAAACAACCTCAGACTATAAATCATGTGATGGCTGGGAAAAGGATGTAGGTTAAACATAACAATAGTTATGAGCATAAAAATTACTATGATCTTCTATTTAGTGAACCAGAATGTTACATATGTCATAACTATGAACATAAAGCTGCATATTGTCGCTTAAGGAATTACAAGCCAGATTTGATCCCCACTGCTGAAAATGTCAAGGTTTGGAAGAAGAAAGGAGATGACAAGTGTGGACTAGTGTTATTAGCACAAAGACAAAAGAATCCCTGGTATATTGACAGTGGATGTTCCAAACATATGACTAGAGACAAAAGTAAGTTTCTAACTCTAAGTGAAAGCAAATCATGGAATGTAACTTTTGGAAATGATGCACCAGGAAAAATAAAAGGTAAAGGAATGGTAAGTTTGAGTAATGGAAAAGGGAAAGCTCAAGATGTGTTGTTTGTAGAAGGTCTGAAACATAATTTGCTTAGTGTCATTCAAGTCTGTGACTGAGGATGTGAAGTTGTTTTTACCTCTAAAGAATGTAGAATAAAATCCGTGAATTCGGGACAACTAGTTGCAAAAGGGATAAGAACATAAAACAATGTCTATGCGTTAAAAGAAGAAAAAGAAGAATGCCACTTAATCAAGTATGATGAAAGTTGGTTGTGGCATAGGAGACTTGGACACCTAAATTTTGATCATATAATCAAGCTCATAAACAATGGGGCAGTAAAAGATCTTTTGAAGATATCAAAGCCATACGACTATGTTTGTAAATCCTGCCAGATAGGAAATCTTACTCACACTCAGTTCAAATATAAAAACTTTCCTTCAATAGAAAAACCTCTCCAGTTAGTACATATGGATTTATGTGGACCATCAAGAAAATAAGGTACAGGAAAAGAAAACTATTTTATGTTGATTATTGATGATTATTCTAGACTAATGTGGGTTGCCTTTTTGAAGGAAAAATATGAAGCATTTGAAAAATTCAAAGTGTTTAAGGCTCAGACTGAGAATCAAACAGGAAAAATATTAAAGGCAGTAAGGTCTGATAGAGGAGAGAGTTTAGTTCATGGAACTTCAAAGAGTTCTGTGATAAACATGGGATCAAAAGAGAGTACACAATTCCAAGGACTCCACAACAAAATGGAGTTGTTGAGAGGCAGAATAGATTAGTACAACAAATGGAAAGATCAATGATGAATGAAAGGAACATACCTCAGACATATTGGATAGAATCAATTCATACATCCGTTCATATCCTTAAAAAATATCATCTCAGACCACACAGTGACAAGACTCCTTATGAACTATGGTTTGGAAGACCTGCTTCAATCAAACATTTTAAAGTCTTTGAGAGTAAATGTTACATTAAGAATAATGATGAAAATATTGTCAAATATGATGACAGGGATGATGAAGGTATCTTCTTGGGTTATGCTACAAATAGTAAAGGATACAGATGTTACAATAAGAGACTGCATAAGCTGGTTGATTGTATAGACATAAAAGTTGATGAAGAAATTCCGGTCAGAAATGTAAGCAGTGCTGATCCAAGCACAAAAGATATAGTTGAAGATGAAGATGAACAGGTCCATTGATCAGAAAGGGAAGAATCTGAATCAGATGAAGACACAAATACTTAGGCTGACACAAATCAACAGAAATAAGCATAATCACCTCTCATAATTGTTAGAAAGAATCATTTTGAAAATCAGATAATTGGAGATATAAATAAAGGAGTTCAAATAAGAAGGAAATTGATTAAAGACTCATAACAATCTCATGTTGATTTTTTATCTATGATTGAACCTAAATTTTTTTATGAATCTAGCCAACATGATGATTGGATTAGAGCAATGAATGAAGAGATTGATCAGATTGAGAAGAACAATACTTGGGAGCTTGTCCCTAGACCTGAAGATAAGAATGTAATAGGGTCCAAATGGGCGTTCAAAAAAATAATGAACAAAAAAGGACAAGTTTTTAGAAATAAAGCCAGATTGGTCTATAAAGGGTATGCACAAGTTGAAGGTCAGGACTTTGATGAAACTTTTGCACCAGTGGCAAGATTGGATTCCATCAGAATATTTCTTGCTTATTCATTTCATAAGAACTTTAAAGTTTATCAAATGAATGTTAAGTCAACATTTCTTAATGGAGATCTAGAGGAAGAAGTATATATGGAGCAACTTGAAGTATTCTCATTGACAGATAATCCTAATTATGTTTGCAAGCTGAAGAAGGCCTTATATGGACTGAAACAAGAACCACAAGCTTGGTATTATAGACTGGACAATTTTTTATAAGACAAAGGGTTCAAGAAAGGTACTGTTGACAACAATCTCTACATTAAGTCTGAAGGTGATAATTTACTAGTTGTTTTGGTTTATGTAGATGATATTATTTTTGGCTGTACTAATGAATCATTTGTCCAGTGGTTTGCTAACTCTATGCAAATAGAATTTGAGATGTCCATGATAGGAGAACTATCATATTTTCTTGGTTTACAAGTAAATCAAAGTTCTGCAGGAATATTTATCTCTCAAGAAAAATATTTGAAAGAGATGTTGAAGAAATTTCAGATGGAGGATTCCTCTCCTATTAGCACACCTATGGTGGTTGGTTTCAAGGTTTGTAAAGATGATATTTCACTGGATGTTGATCAGAGGACATATCACTCTATGATAGACAATCTTTTGTACATCACAACATCCTGTCCTGATATAATGCAAGCTGTTGGAATGGTAGGTCGTTATCAGTCTTCTCCTAAACAAAGTCATTTGGTAGCTGTCACAAGGATATTAAAATACTTGAAGGGAACAATGACTTATGGTCTATGGTATCCCATAAATCAAAATTTTTAGTTAATTGCTTATTTAGATGTAGATTGGGCAAATTGTGTGGATAAGAGAAAGAGCATCAATGGAGGTGCATTCTTGCTGGGTGACTAGTTGGTAGCATGGCTTAGTAAGAAGCAGGGATCTATTTCCTTATCGACTACAAAAGCAGAGTACATTGCTGCTGCTACTTGTTGCACTCAGATTTTGTGGATGATCCAAAATCTTGCAGATTTGAAGGTAAACTATACTGATTCAATTACAATTCACTGTGATAACACCAATTCCATTAGTGTCTCCAAGAATCATGTTCTTCATTCCAAGACTAAGCATATCCCAATAAAATACCATTTTATCAGAGAACAAGTTACAAACAAAATTGTTCAGCTGAATTATATTCCTTCCACAGAACAGATCACTGATATCTTTACTAAACCGTTAGTAGTGACACCTTTTGGATATCTTCGTCAAAAGTTGGGGGTTATAACTTCTTTCGTCTAATCTGTTCACCTGGTAAGGGGGAGTACTTATTGAATATCTGTTGTATTTCTAAGCTGCTCATAGTTGATAGGGGGATTATGTACTGCAACAGCTTAGGGGGAGCGTGTTTCTTCTTTAACATTGATGTCAAAGGGGGAGAAAGTGTGGTAATTTCAAGGATGCTACAGTGTATAGTTGAATGTTCTTCAAGGTTGCCATCAATCCAAAGGGGGAGATTGTTGGAATATTTATTACGGGTAGACATAAGGCAGAGTATTTGTTTGTCATTGATGGAAATCTCAGCTTGACGACGATGAACAAGAGAAAGTGGCAAGACCAACAGCACAACAATGATCGCACGACAAGATCAGAAGCATAAACTCCATTTCGGAGTTTTGGATACCGGGCATTGGAGGAGTCAAGAGTCAAGACTCTTCATCACAGGAGTCCCGAAGTTGCGAAATGCGAAACGCCAAAATCCAAAAATAGGCACATCAAACCACGACTTAATCTCCATTTCGAAGTTTCAGATACCGGGAGTTGGAGGAGTCAAGAGTTGAGACTCTTCATCACAGGAGTCCCGAAGTTGCGAAATGTGAAACGCCGAAATCCCAAAACATACACATCAAACCATGACTTAATCTCCATTTCAAAGTTTCGGATACCGGGAGTTGGAGGTGTCAAGAACACTCACGACAAGAATGTGGAAATCGCGAAATGAGAAACCATGACTTAATTTGAGTCATTGATCAAAGAAAGATCTGGATCGTCGAATCATCAAGATTGTGGACCGTTGATCTGACTCCATTTCAGAGTTTCGGATACCAAGAGTTGGAGGAGTCAAGGAAGCAACTCACAACAGGAATTCGCGACATGAGAAATCACAAAATGTCGAAATATGAAATTGTGAAAGGCACTAACAACTAAACTCCATTTCAGAGATCGCGACTTGCAGAGTCGAGATGCCTCGAAACATGAATTTGCGACATGCAAAATCGCGAAATGCCGAAATGCGAAATTGCGAAAGGTGCTAACTACGAGACTCCATTTTGGAGATCGTGAATTGGAGAGTCGAGATGCCTCGCAACAGGAATTCGCGACATGCAAAATCGTGAAATGTTGAAATGCGAAATGCCGAAATGATTGAAGCTAGTCCAACTAAGCTCCTTTTTTGGAGTTTCGGGGATCGCGACATGGAGCGTCAAGATATCTCATCACAAGAATTGATGAAATGCCGAAATGCGAAAGTCATTTTGATTAGGCCCGTGGTCACAACCAGTGAGCATATGGAGTAAGCATGAGACCCATCATTTATAATCCAACGGTGTAGGTTAATCAGGAATATGATCGAAGGGTTATTGTTTCTCTTCACGATTAATTGTTCAGTTAAAATTTAGTTATCAGAACCGAATCATGGTTCTTGGATGGTTGGTGTTTCAGTTGCTGAAGCATTTTTCTAGGGATTTGAGGGGTAACTGAAGGGGTGGTAGTGCATAAAAGAAACACGCAGTGATTGTGTGTGGTTGGTCGTTCTGAATGAAAAATGAGTTGAACTGTAAGAAAGGGAAAATTACAGTATGCGTAGTGTGAGACCGATAGTATGCGTAGTGTAAGATAAAAATCAGAGATGAGTAAGAAGAGAAAAATTGCAGAAAAACTTGAAGCAGAGAAGAATTGCAGAACAGACACAGGAAGCGAATATTTGCAGAACAATTAGAAGCAGACCGGATTTATAGAACATAGAAGAAGTGGTAATAATCGATTTATCTATGTTGTTGGTTATTAAATCATTTATTTATATTTCAGGGTGGTTGGGAGGTGCTAGGGAGGATTGTTGTCCTTAGAGGTTCAAGTGGGTGCTTGAACACAGGGAGTTGTAGCTTCCATCTGGTTGCAACCAGAGAAACCAAGGTGGTAGGGTGGTGCAAGGGAGAACAAGTGTTCTCTGTTATACATGTTGGAGCCTGTGTAATTGGAAGTAGGTGCTTCCATCCAGTCAGTGCTAGAACACTCAGGGAGTTGGTGCTTCCTTCTAGTCGGTGCTAGAGAAACCAAAGAGTTGGTGCTCTCAACAAGTTGGAGCTTGTAAAATAGAGGTAGTAGCCTCACTTTGAGTTGGTGGTCAAACATAGATGATGTACAGAACTTAAAAGTCTACCTATCATTTCGAAGAAGAAGAGGTTTTCTCCCTTTATGGGTTTCCTCTTGAAAATCTATCTCTGTGTATATCTTATGTGTGACTGATGCTCATTATTTATGTTGTCCATATGTTGTATACTATTGATGATCACTTGAAGAAAGATTAAGAATGTTTTAATGGAATTAAAATTGTTTAAGCACAATAACAAATGATTCACCCCCCCTCTCAGTTGTCTTAGTAATTTCAACAGGGTTCACATCAATCACTAAGGGTTGACATCAATATACAATATCACTCTCCAATAGTTGACATCAATGATAACAAACAATCCATCAACCTAATCCAACTGTCTGACAATATCCCCCTTTGGCATTGATGGCAACACCAACATTGATGGCAACACTTAGTCAGTATAACATTGATGCTTATACTCTTTATCAATGTTTCTATATATCCCCCTTTGAAATCAACGAAAAAGGGTATATCCCTTTAGGAATGCTCCCCCTGACTGAACTCTTCTTGGGGATGCTCCCCCTGTCTATGTGCCTTTGATTTTTCTTTGTGTTTATAATCTTCTGATTACTCTCTTTCCCTTCATATGAGTAATATCTCCCCCTTTGACAAAGGGTATCACTTTGAAGTCATATCGTTCATTCTTCCCTTGTGACAATTGCTCCCCTTGGAAACATGCCTCTATGTTCTCTCTCCAATAATTTACCTTTGCATCTGATAAATCTCTCCCCATTTTTCCTATTTATGGTGCTTCCTCGTGTACATCTAAGACATATAAGATAAGCATTCAAAAGTATTCATTTTGGAGTAGAAATTACTCCTAGTCTCTGGTGAAGATACTCAAGGGATTCCCATGGAAGCGGTTTTGTAAACATGTATGCCACTTGTTCTTTTGTTTCCACATATTCAACTTCGATGTTCTTCTGTGCAACCCGTTCCCATAGAAAGTGATACTTGATTGGAATGTGCTTCATCTTGGAGTGCATCACCAGGTTTTTTTAGATACTAATGATGCTTGTATTATCACAATAGATTGGAATGGGCTCATCATACTCAACCTATATATCTGTCAAAGTTTGTTTCATCCAAAGAACCTGTGCACAACATGTTGTTGCTGCAATATACTCTGCATCGCCTGTAGATAGAGATACTGATGATTGTTTCTTGCTTAGCCATGATACTAAACACTCAACCAAGTAGAACACTTCTCCACTGGTGCTTCATCGGTCATCAATGCAACCCACCCAATCTGCATCTGTGTAGGTAATGAGTGATAGATCCTTTCCTTTTGAATACCATAATCCAAACTCTTTTGTTCCTTTGAGATATCTGAAAATCCTCTTCACTGCTAATACATGTGATTCCTTTGGTTCTTCTTGAAATCGTGCCACCTTTCCAACTGCCTGCATTACATCTAGTCTGGATGCTATCACATATAGTAAGATACCAATAATTGACCTGTATTTCCTCTGGTCTATAGACTTTGAATCATAATATTTTCTCAACTTGCAACTGGTTTGCACAGGAGTGGTAACTGGTTTGCAATCTTCCATTCCAAACCTTTTTAGCATTTATCTGATATACTTAGTTTGATAAATAAAAATTCCTTGGTTTTTTTTAATATATATGAAGACCCAAAAATTTATTCTGCATATCCTTTGCAAATTTCTGGCTTAACCTGTCATTAGTACTTCGAAAACAATATCATCAACATAAATTTCAATTAATAAAACATTAACTTGAGTTACCTTGATGTAGAGGTTGTTGTCTGCGCTTCTTTTCCATAGTTCATAGGGAGTTTTGTCATTGTTTTTTCTGAGCATTACTTTGTTTTGAATGTGAACTGATGTATGCACTGCATGTGTCCAAAAAATATTTGTCAATTTAGAATCCATTAGCATTGTTCGAGCCATTTCCTGTGTAATTATCATTCATTATGATAATGTTCCTTTTTATTTGAACCACTCTCTGAACCAATCTATGAATCCATGCTCTCGTCCACTATAATATATCTGTCCAAACCTTCTAAGTGTTCTTACGAGTCCATATCTGTCCATACTGTCCAAGACTCTACTTGCGCAACTATCCATAATGCTGACCCATTTATCACTATATTATCATGAAGTCTTGATCAATCTATCAAACTGTACTTCTGCTAACTGATTTCTTTGAATCTGTCTTCTCAAACTATGCAAGCTTCTTGAAGGATGGTTCTTTGGTATGTCATAGCTATCACATAGACTCCCCCTGTCTAATATTCATATTACTTGGGAGTCTCTAAGTCGAATGGATTAGAACAATTCCTACTCTGATGTGTATTCATCATCATCTTCATTGGTATATTCATTATCTCTTTGAGATTTGACTTCTTTCTTTCTGTCTATGGATTCATCTTTCACTACAATGCCTGAAAGTACAATCTCTTGAACCTGTTCCTTATTTACCTATCCTTCCTTTCTTTTAGTTATTTTCCAAACCTTTCTGTATATGACATCTTTCCTTTTCTCTGTAGAATTTTCTTCATCTTGTTTTATTTCCAATCTTGCGATCTATGGTACCTGGTCTTTGTTCACCTGTTCCTCCTATTTTCTTATCCATACTCTCCTATATTTGATATCAATATTCTCTTTCGTGGAAGTATCGATCATGCTTCTACAATCACTGGCTATGTGTCCATAGTTATGAAATTTGTAACACTCAATGTTACGTGTGACCACATATGCACTTCTTGCTTGAACATTTCTTTTATAATCCATGCAATCTGCAACCTTATGTCCAAAGTTAGTACAATAAAAATAATTACCATAAAATAAATTTTCATACCTGGGAGTGAATGATCTTCTTTGTGGCGTAGTCCTTCTGAATTTTTTCCTTGATTGATCATGATCATGATTGAAGCTTCTTTGTGGCTTGAACATGGATGGTCTTCTTGAAGATGTATCTTCAATGATTTTCTTAGATTCTAGTTGACCATGATTCCTCCCTTTGAGTACTTATGCATAACTCTTTCTATTTTCCTCATGATTCTTTTCTAGCAACCTAGAGTGCTTCTCTTCATTCTCTATAACTGATGTGGATGTTTCTATCTCGTCAACGTTCTTGTTGAGCTTGACGATTTTACTTCTCAATGTGACAACTTCTTCTTGAATCTTCTCAACCTCTTCTTCTTTCTTCATTATCTGAGACTTCATGACTTCTTCTTCAAGCTTCTCAACCTCTTCTTCTTTATTCATTATTTGAGACTTCATGACTTCTTCTATTCTTTTCGCTTCTTCAAGATGAATTTTTAATGTGATTATTTATTCTTCAAGTCCTTTCTCTTCTTAACCAAACTCTACCTCAAGCTGGTTTAGATCGTTAGTTCTTTCCTTAAGATGATCTATCAATATCTTCTCTCTCATTTCTGCTTCTTCCTTCTGTGTTGCTATTTTGGTTTCCAAACACTGCTTTTGATATTCAAGATTTTCTTCGATCTTTCTGTCTTCTTCTAGTTGAGTTCTTAAGTTCTCGATGACCTGTTGGGCTTCTTCAAAAATCTGAACACTTTCCTTTTGTTTCATCAATTTTTTCTTGAGTGAATTGTTTTCTTCTCTTAGTTCATCTAAAGAACTAATCAATTCTTCTTTATAATTGTCTTCCTTTTCAATCAGTTTTTATGTCTCATTTCCTTCATGGCATTCTATTTCAAGATGTCCATGTTTTTCACAATTAAAACAAAACAACATACCTCTGGTGATTATGTACTCTTCATATTCTGAATCTACTTGACATGGTGAACATAATTCTTCTTGATTTGTATCTGCATCTTCTTTGACATTTTCTGAATCTGTGATGGGTGAAGAATATATGTCATGTAACTTATCCCAAAGTTCTTTTGCCGATGAACATTTACCAACCTTTCTCTTAGTGGATTAGGTAATCCTTCCCACATGAAATCCATTGCTATTTTGTTATTCTTCCTCAATTCCTTCTTGGCTGTAGTCTTTTCCCTTTTTGAACTATCATATCCTGTAACAATTGATAGCCAAATATAATATCCTTGTGCCTCTAAAAATACTTTCATCCTTATGCTCCACATCTCATACTTAAAACCATTCTGACCATTAAACATTGGTACTCCATTCTTAGAATAATCCATGATCTCCTTCCAGTGGTTAAAATGTTTCCTGAAGGAACCTGCTCTGATACCAATTGTTGGATTACTGAGAGGGGGGGTGAATCAGTAATAGAGAAATTTAATTCTTTTTAACCATATAATCCAAGTGTTATATCAATGTATCATTATCATCCAATAACACCAGAGTAAATAAGCAATGAAAAAATGAACAATCATACACATACATAGTACACCAGTGTTTTACGTGGAAACCCAAAGTGGGAGAAAACCACATAATGCTTTATTTTATATGTATTGAAGAATTACATTCATTGGACACACCAACTTCCTTTGTTTTCCAGCTACAACTAGAAGGAGGCTCCAATCCCCTAGTTTCTCAGGCTACAACCTGAGGGAATCTCCAACTCCCCAATTCTCTGGTGACCACCAGAAGGAGGATACGACCCTGATGCATCCCCCCTACCCTCCTGGGGTTCTGCGACCTCCCGATCTCTGGATATTTCTTCTGTTGAGTCAGATCGACTCTTCGGGCTATTGATTGAACCCAAATCAAATATGCACATGCCCCTTTTTTCCCTGTGTGCAGGTTTCGAAAGACCCACGGGCTAATTTCCACATGATCCCAAAACTCTAGTTTCAGGTGTAAGCCCCTCCTTCATATGACCTTGGGTTGTGTCCTTGTACTAATGCAAAATTATGGGCATAGGAAAGAGTGGTTTCAAACCAACCTGCTTTTTTCCCTGTAATCCTCCTTGTGCTCCCACGTATCCATTTTGTGAATACCATGGTTCCAATTGCGGCCCACTCTAGAATAATTATCCTCCACGTTCGTTTTGGCTCCACAATCCTTCTCGTCTGTCAATCTCTGCTCCTTGTGGTCCTGCCTCACGATCAATGACTGCTATCAAATATCCTTTCCTACCATTTACGCATGATCTCAGATGACCTTGATTTGTCGCTACGTAACTCCCCTCTAGATCAATGGCTGTCATTGATTCCGAATTTCTGACCTTCAGGAGTTTTGACTCTCAAACTTTCGCTTCCTCCGTACGGAAATATTCTAGAGTGGAAGATCTATTGCCACCTGTCTCCCTGAACCTACAGCTAGGATTTCCCCCATGAATCCAGCCTTCGGGGATCTCAATTATCAAATTATCACCTTTGTTGAATGGGTATCTCCCGAAGTGGAAGATCTGTTAACACGTATCCTCCCAGATCAACGATCGTGCTCCCGCTTCGGGACTTTGGCATCCTTAACTAGATCAACAGTCCTACGACTCCCCTCTCGATCAAAGATCAATATTTTCTCTGGGTCTTCAGACCTTTTCTCCTTCGCTTTCTTCTGGAGTTCTAGATCTGGTGCCATGTGTCCTCCTTCACATCGACGACTCTCATCATTTTCGAGACTTTGGCCTTTCATGTTCTCAAATCTCAACAACCACAAATATCCAAAGTGAAATATTCTAGAGTGCTAGATCTTCTGACACTTGTCCTCTCTTGATCCAACGGTTGTTCAATGGCTTTCTGACGGAGTGAATATTTTTCCTCCACGTGTCCCTTTACAGATCAACGACCCACGTTCTTCCTTTGGGATCAAATACCCTTAATCATTTTGGCCTTCGACACTTCAGAACTTTCTGAAAAACTACTATACAAAAACCCCGGAGTACGATCCTCCAAAGTTCATGATCGGGTGACACCTCTCCAACCTAGATCAATGATTATTGTCTTCTTCGGGACTTCGGCCTTCAACAATATCAAACCCTTCTCCTTCACGTTCTCCTAGAATGACTTCACCCGAATTTCACAATCTTTCGCCACGTGCTCCTCTGGATCTGATGGTTCAGATTCTCTTCGGCCCTTCGGGCTTTGATGATCTCATTTGTCAATTGAAACCTCACTATAACTTACCTGGAGCTTGTGATCTGTTGACAAGTGTCTCCTCACAGATCGATGACTCTTGGATCTTTGGCTCTTCAGGCTTCAGGAGTTTCAAACTCCTATGCACTTGTTTCTCCTAGAGTGCTTTCACCCGAAACACACTATCTCTTGATGTGTGTCTCCCCCTTGATCTGAGGACATCTATCCGCTTCGGGTCTTCGGTTTTCGGGATTTTCAACTCCTGTGCACTCATTCCTCCCAGAGTGCTTTCACCCAAAAAATCACATCTTTAACCATTTATTGCCCTGGATGATGGACAATCCCTGTTCATTTGGGGACTTCGGTACTTTGAAGAGTCCACTCTCCTACGCACACAAGGGTTAAGTTTTGTTCACTTACCTCCAGATCCAACGGTTGTTGGTCCTTTGCATTCAGATCCAAAATATTAGGTATGTTCCTCTCCTCTGCGCTTCCTTTGTTCACTGGATGTAGATATAATGGTCCATGATCCTTTCCCTCAACCAATCTAATGGTTGTTTTCTCTCCTCCTCATGAGCTTCCACCTTCTCCCGACTTGGAATATTTTGAAAGTGTTCAAATCTCTTGGCATTTGAACTTTCTCCTGCGAACCCGACTATTTGAGTCTCGCTTATGATTTTGAAAGTGTTATCTCTTCTGATATTTTGGACTTAGAATAAGTCTGTCTCATACGCACTCCTTGCATTTATGAGATTTCGTCAAACTCAGACCCAAAGGATTTCTTGAAAATAAATTCTTCTCACCCTCCTGACACTCTCCTTGCTCGATGCACACCTTGCAGAGCTACTTCTTTACAGAGTGTTCAGTAACTCTATCTCTCTCTGAACTCAATCACAGAGTTCTTCCTGTGCAATCCTTGCACTTCTTGTGATGAAGGTTCAACGATATCTCTCTTGAGCTTTCCTGAGGTTAACTCACCTCTGTCAACGCACGCCTTGTGGACAATGTGCACTCCTTCCACTCTAAACTCAAAGACGAGAAATAATTGAAACTCATTCAATACTTCACCAGTTTATGCATTCAAACCATGAAATACATATAAATATAAATATGAACACAAATACATAAACACATTGTATGCAGGAAAAAATGATTTTCTATTATCTCTGTGTGTCTATACAGATGTTTACAAAAATTGGACTGTAACATAGTCCCAGTTCTCTCAAGCTCTCTCTCAGAACTATTCTACATCTTAAGTCTCCTAAGACTCTCTCTACCTGAGATCTCTCTCTCAAGTCTCCTTAATTACAAAGCGAGGGTTCTACAAGTTTATCCTCCCTCACCTAACCTCATCTATTACATTGAAGTTTTCATAAATGGCTATCTAGTCTGAATTGAACCTAGAGCCATCAACCTGTCAGCCATTAAAGGCAACCTTATATTTTGTTTGTTCAGAGATATGGCTTGGTTTTCACTCAAGATTAAAACATGAATCTGTATAGGATTATATTTCAAATTTTAAAATGGGAGGATTAATGCCTCTCCCTCTCTGAAATGCGCATTGATGTGCTGGAATGATGGTGTGTTGCTGAGGTGGAGATATGCTCCTGCATCATACTCCACTGCTATGAAAAATTATTGAGCTCCTGCTCATGACCTTCCCAACTCTGTTAAAATCCACCTAGATCCCAAACTTTGCCTTGGAGTTGTCCTCTTGCTCCTCTCCAACTATGTTGTTGTTGTTGCGGCTGCTTCTTCTTCTTATGTTTCTTCCATGCTACTATGGCATGATCTCTTATGTTCATATCCCCTTTGCTGACTGCTTCTGTTGACCTCAACATCAACCTTCTTATCTCCTCTATCACCCTGTCCAGTTGCTCCAGTGGCTGGCTCTTCTTATGCAGTTTTCTCGTCTGCAACTCTTCCTCATACTTATCAATGGGCAGATCTATTCGATCTCCCATATTGTTTTCTCCTCCTCTTGTGGAATTATATTTCCACCCTGTTGCAGGCTCTAGTTCTACAATCTCATCACCGAGCTTCTACTCAACTTCCTCCTTTGACAGATTAACTTCTGTCAGCTCCGCTTGTGTTGGCATATCTCCAATTCCCTCCAACCATTCCTCTGGCTGCTATGCTCCTCCATCTGCTTCCAACTTGAGTTGTCAGATGTGAAATCTTTTCACCATTACTCTTCTTTCTAGGAATTCCAATTCTTCATACAGATTAGAAAAATCCATGATGTTTGTTTCCTCCTCTACTGCAGGCTTCATTTCTACAGTCATCTCTTGTTCAGCTTCCTGGCTGAAAATTTTGAGCAATTCTATTGAATGCTCTTCTCCTTCTACTGGGATAGACATCAGTGTTTGCTCCATTTCTTCCTCTTCAATAGTTTCTACTGGCTGTCTTTCTTCTTCTGTTGCTGCACCTTGATCATGTGCATTGGCCTCCACTTGGCTATTTGGTAGGAATGTCTTGATCCCTCCAATAATCATAATGCTCCTCTGATCCTCCTTTTGGATGGTGAGAGTTTCTAACTTCTCATCATCTTCATTCACATGGTATAAAAATCCACATGAATCTTCACCTATCAACACTCCTTACTAACATGAATCCACTTTTGATCTCCTGAGACTTTCAGATAGTCTCGTTTTATTCCCCCTGCGCACTTGGAAATTTGGGACTTCTCTTCTTCCCACATGGCAGTCTATGGGATCAACCGATCCAATATCATTTCCCACCTGGTAACTTGAACTTTCAGCACTTCTCCTCTGCCAGTATATGAGACCTTCCTCTGTTCTCTTTCCACTTCCCACCTGGAAACTCAAAATTCCATTTCTGCCCACTTGGCAGTCTATGAGATCTTCATCTGATATCACCTCCTCCTCATCACTGAGGTTCCTTCCAGCTTTTGGCTCACATATGTGAATCTGTTCCTCCTCTATGTCACTGAGGTTTTCTAATTCCCTCAGCCACCTTCTCAACTCTTGTTGCTTCTTTCTAGCCAACAACTTTTGAACAAGACATTTTGCCTTCTTCTTCATGGGCCACTCATACACCCAATGTGATTTAACATCTTGTTGCATTTTTAATGTTAGTTGTTCCATCCTTGCTCTTATCTCATTAATCTCCATATCCATCTATGGATTACATTTCTTCTTGCATCCTTCTCTTCGTCCATGCTCATGGCCTTTAATAGCCATTTCCACCTTCTACCTTCCCTCCTGGAAAGTCTATGGATCACTCTACATCTGAGATCATCTCCATCCTCTCTCACAACTCACCTAGTTTTTTAATTTTCTGCTGCTGCTGTACGCGTGGAACAACCTTCTCACAGAGCATCAATACTCTTCCTTCCTTTCACCCATTGACTACAGGTAAAATCATGTTTTTGATACCACCTAATGTTATCAGGTCATCTCCTTTGTCTGTTGTCTGCAAACAAAATTAGGCTTTCTCCTCTTTCCCTTTCACTTGAAATCTACAGATGAAATTAAAGTTCTGATACCACCTGATGCATCCCCCTACCCTCCTGGGGTTCTACGACCTACCGGTCTCTGGATCTTTCTTTTGCTTAGTTAGGTCGACTCTTCGGGCTCCTGATTGAACCCAAATCAAATATGCATAGGCCCCTTTATTCCCTGTGTGCAGGTCCCGATAGACCCGCAGGCTAATTTCCACATGCTCCCAAAAAACTAGTTTCAGGCGTAATCCCCTTTTGTGTTAGCCCCTCCTTCATACGACCCTAGGTCGTGTCCTTGTACTAATGCGTGATTGTGGGTGCGGGTAAGAGTGGTTTCAAACCAACCCACTTTTCACCCTGCAATCCTCCTTGTGCTACCACATATCCATTTTTCAAACACTGTGGTTCCAATTGCGGCCCGCTCTATAATAATTATCCTCCACGCGAGTTCTGGCTCCACAATCCTTCTCATCCATCAATATCCACTCCTTTCAGTGCTACCTCACGATCAATGACTACTATCGAATTTCCTTTCCTGCCATTTACGCACGATCTCATATCACCGTGATATGTCACCATGTAACTCCCCTCTAGATCAACGACTGTTGTTGATTCAAACTTTCTGGCCTTTGGGAGTTTTGACTCCCAAAATTTCGTTTCCTCTGTATAACAATATTCCGGAGTGGAAGATCTGTTTCCATCTATCTCCCTGATCCTACGGATAGGGGTTCCCTTATGAATCCGGCCTTCAGGAATATCGATTCTCAAATTCTTGCCTCTGCTGACTGGGTATCTTCCAGAGTGGAAGATCTGCTGACACGTATCCTCCCAGATCAATGGTCATGCTCCCACTTCGAGACTTTGGTCTCCTTAACCATATCAACGGTCCTACGACTTCCCTCTCGATCAACGATCAATATTTTCTCCGTGTCTTCGACATTTTTCTCCTTAGCTTTTTTCTGGAGTTATGGATCTGGTGTCGCGTGTCATCCTTCACATCGACAACTCTCATTGTTTCCGGGACTTCAGCCTTCGACGTTCTCAAATATCAACAACCACAAATATCTGAAGTGAAATATTCCAGAGTGTCGGATCTTCTGACACTTGTCCTCTCTTGATCCAACGATTGTTCAATGGTTGTCTAATGGAGTGAATCTACGTCCTCCATGTGTCCCTTTGTAGATCATCGACCTACGTTCTTCCTTTGGGATCAACGACCCTTAATCATTCTGGCCTTTGGCGCTTTGGAAATTTCTGAAACACCACTTCACAAAAACCCCAGAGTACGATCCTCCGAATTTCATGATCGGGTGACACCTGTCCAACCCAGATCAACGACTATCGTCTGCTTTGGGACTTCGGTCTTCGACAATCTCAAACCCTTATCCTTCATGTTCTCTTGGAGTGACTTCACCCAGAGTTCACGATCTTTCGCCATGTGCTCTTCTGGATTTGACAGTCCAGATTCTCTTCGGCCCTTCAGGATTCGGTGATTTCAGTTCTCAACTGAAACCTCACTATAACTTACCCAGAGCTCGCGATCTATTGACAAGTGTCTCCTCGCAAATCGTTGACTCTCGACTCTTCGGATCTTCGGGCTTTGCACATTTCAAACTCCTATGCACTCGTTTCTCCCAGAGTGATTTCACCCAAAACACACGATCTCTTGACGCATGTCTCCCCCTTGATCTGGCAGCCTCTATCCTCTTTGGGTCTTCGGGTTTCAGGATTTTCAACTCCTGTGCACTTGTTCCTCCCAGAGTGCTTTCACCCGAAAACTCATATCTTTTTCCACCTGTCACCATGGATGATGGATAATACCTGTTCACTTTGGGACTTTGATGAGTCCAATCTCCGGTGCACACATTAAGTTTTGTGCACTTACCTCCAGATCCAACGGTTGCTGGTCCTCTGCGTTCAGATCCAACAAATTGGGTCTGTTCCTCTCCTCTTCACTTCCTTCATTCATTAGACATAGATCTAACGGTCCAAAGCTCCTTTCCCTCAACCAATCTAATAGTTTTTGTCTCTCCTCCTCCTGAGATTCCACCTTCTCTAGACTTGGAAGATTTTGAAAGTGTTCAAAGCTCTTGGCCTTTGAACTTTCTCTTGCGAACCTGACTATTTGAATCTTGGTTATGCTTTTGAAAATGTTATCTCTTCTGATATTTTGGACTAATTCTGTCTCATATGCACTCCTTGCGTTTCTGAGATTTTGTCAAACTCAGACCCGAAGGATTTCTTAAAAATAAATTCTTCTCTCCCTCCTGGCATTCTCCTTGCTCAATGCACACCTTGCAGAGCTCCTTATTTACAGAGTGTTCAAGAAATCTGTCTCTCTCTTAAATCAATCACATAGTTCTTCCTGTGCACTCCTTGCACTTTTGCTGATGCAGGTTCAACGGTATCTCTCCTGATCTTTCCCGAGGTTAACTCACCTCTGTCAACACACGCCTTGCGGACAATGTGCACTCCTTGCACTTGAAACTCAAAGATGAGAAACAATTGAAAATCATTCAATACTTCATCAGTTTATGCATTCAAACCATGAAATACATATAAACATAAATATGAACACAAATACATAAACACACTGCATGCAGGGAAAACGAGTTTTGTATTATCTCTGTGTGTCTATACAAATGTTTACAAAAATTGGACTGTAACAGAGTCCTAGTTCTCTCAATCTCTCTCTCAGGACTAGTCTACCTCTTAAGTCTCCTAAGACTCTCTCTACCTGAGATCTCTCTCTCAAGTCTCCTTAATTACAAAGCAAGGGATATACAAGCTTATCCTACCTCACCTAACCTCATATATTACATTGAAATTTTAATAAATAGCCATCTAGTCTGAATTGAACCTAAAGACATCAACCTGTCAACCATTAAAGGTAACCTTATCTTCTGTCTATTCAGAGATATGGCTTGGTTTTCACTCAAGCTTACAACATGAATCTGTATAGGATTATATTTCAAATTTTAAAATGGGAGGATTAATGCCTCTCCCTCTCTAAAATGTGCATTGATGTGTTGGAATGCTGGCGCGTTGCTGAGGTGGAGCGATTCTCATGCATCAAACCCCATATGTTCTCCAGCTACAACTAGAAGGTGGCTACAACCACCTGTCCTTTCCCCGTCCAACTGCCCTGAAGTAGAAGTAGAATGATGGAACCATTGTCACACTATCACTATGAGGTATACAGTTGTAAACCTATACCAATAAACCTGAACCATGCATCAGCCATGCATCAATCTGTACCTCAACCTGTAATCAACCTGTACCATAAACAAGTGCATCAACCATGCACCAACATGTACCAAACAACCTGTAATCAACCTGTACCATAAACAAGTGAATCCAACCATGTACCAAGTATGTACCAATCATGTGTCACCTACTCATCAACTATGACTCATCAATATGTACCAACATCATCAACTATACTCCTCATGTATGTGCCAACTCATCAACTACTTGTCTCGACCATGTACCCAACATGTACCTTTACCAAAATCCCTCATCAATTTCATCATCCAAATATGATTTGTAACTATGTAATAGACC